>KN478048.1:182352-218725 GCA_000787095.1 Periophthalmodon schlosseri | reverse complement strand
ATCTGTGCCTTTTCACAATTCTGTCTCTGAGCTCTTCAGGCAGTTCCTTTGACCTCATGATTCTCATTTGCTCTGACAGGCACTGTGAGCTGTAAGGTCTTATACAGGTGTGTGGCCTTCCTAATCAAGTCCAATCAGTGTAATCAAACACAGCTGGACTCCAATGAAGGTGTAGAACCATCTCAAGGATGATCAGAAGAAATAGACAGCACCCGGGTAAAATATATGAGGGTCACAGCAAAGGGTCTGAATACTTATGGCCCTGTAATATTTCAGTTTTTCTTTTTTAATAAATCTGCACAAATTTCAACAATTTCGTATTTCTCTGTCAATATGGGGTGCTGTGTGTACATTAATGAGAAAAAAAAAATGAACTTAAATGATTTTAGCAAACGGCTGCAATATAATAAAGAGTGAAAAATTTAAGGGGGTCTGAATACTTTCCGTACCCACTGTATCATAAATGCTTTAGCACGAGCTCAGACTGCTCACAGTGCAGCTCCGGTGCAGAGACCACAATTATTCCAAATAATTCCAAGTAACGAGAGGAGTTGGACATCATGCAGTGCAGTGTTATCGGTGGAGGTGCTGCGGCGCTCCGGATGCTTTCCGTTGGGAGTATGGTTTTGCCGGAAGCTGGAGCGGACCGCAGCCTTTCCCCTTAATAAATGGTCATTACATGAACTCGTGGTCTGGCCACAACAGCACAGCAGAGGCCGCTCTGAGTGAGTGTGACACTGCAGTCACAGCTGGACTGGGCGCAGTCTGAGTGAGGCGATGGCCTTCTTGACGTTTTAAAGATACATTGAGCGCACACTACGCTTTCAAATGTTGTTTTGCATTGAATTTTGAGTTGCTACACTTAAACAGCAATGCACCAGAACTCAACTGTGGCACCGAAAGAACAAATAAAAGATCAATGTTTACTATTTGATTATCTTTTTATTCAGATTTTTTTGGAATAATTTATGTGTAACCTAAACATGTAGCTTTGTTTTGTAATATAGCTAACTTGTATAGGTTTATTCTAATAACTAACTGGAGGGTCTTCTCAGTGCTTGCATCAGTGTTGGTGGTGTAGAATTAACATGTTTCCATTTTCTCCAGCTCTTGTAAGTGTGTCATCCATCCCAAGGGTCCCTGCAGTTTTCACACCTTTTCTGTCCCTTCTCTCATAACAGCTCCACCTGAACCTCTCCTTTTAGACCACCACCTGGGATCAACTCCTTCTTTTAATGGAAGTGCCAACTAATGACCCAGAATTACCCATTTAGTCAGGCTCACCTTCTGTTCAGTGGGAAGGCTTTATGGATCTTAATTAAGTTTATATGAAAACCAGATGCAGCTAAATGCTCATTGAAAAATAACATAGAGGTTGTGCTCTCAGTGAGAAGGAAGCAAATGTTAGCAAAAAAAGGTTCTTTTTTGATTTAAGGTATTCATTATTCAAGATACTTGTTTCTAGGGATCAAGCTCCATAGTGACATAAGGTTTTATATTACCTTAAGACTGTTGCTTCACATTAAAGATGATTGTGGAAATTGTGGATCTAGCCAACATTCAAATGTGCACTAAGTGTTACAATTTTTCACTGTGGAATTTTGACTTGAACATAAAAAGACAATTCATTGTAAAAGTAAGTCAATACCTGCTGGGCTACTGAACTGTGTAGTCTCTTTGGGTGGGATGTCTCACAGCTTTTTTTATTTTTTTATTTTTTTATTTTTAAGATGACACAGAATCTTTTCTCTTTTGCTGGGTTTGCCCATCCCATTTTCATTCCAGGTGGAGTACTGTAATGTTCTTTATGCCTTATTTACGTATTATTTTGAAAGTAAATATTTGAACACAATTTTCTGTATTGTGTAACCCTGATTTCGCCAAAAAAAACAAACAACAGAAAACAAAAACAAAAATACAAAAAAACCCAACTTTTTTTATACTATATATTTTCCCAGTCCCTCCTAACCTTTTGCATATCTCTTTTACACAGGTGGTGGCGTATCACTACTGCCAGGCGGACAACACGTACACCTGCCTGGTCCCAGAGTTTGTCCACAGCATCGCGGCTCTGCTCTGCCGCTCTCACCAGCTCACAGCCTACAGAGAGCTGCTACTGAAGGAGCCCCATCTACAGAGCATGCTCAGTCTGCGCTCCTGTGTGCAAGACCCCCTCGCTGCTTTCAGGAGGGGGGTACTCGAACCACTCACCAATCTGAGAAAGGGTGAGAGGCTTTTTTCTGTTATTTTCTTTGGATCGGATAGTATAGCAGCAGTGAAAAGCCTTTTGGTGTTATATCCGTGGGTTTCAGAATGATGAAAAATTGGGACCGTTGCCATAGTGATTAATGATTTAAAACTAAATATTATAACGGGAAGCTGAAAGACATGAATAGCTTATCAGAAGAGATGCATATGTAATAGTTGACTATTTGAGAAACTTAAATAGTTTATTTAGTATATTTTCGAAATTAAAATACATTCATGAGACCTATTTTCCCTATTTAAAAGGATTGAATTATTAGATTTGGGAGCACAGACATTTACTAAAATAAGTTCTTTAAATACATAGCCCCGTGCTGAGTCCACTGACTGTAAAAATGAATACTAGTTTAATAGACTTGAATTTAAAATGTCTATCTTGATTTTATTAGAAATTGTATTGCTTTTTTGGCACAATTGAATCTGATTATGATGACACAAATCAAATTGAATGATAACTGTTATCGGTAATTGTTGGTCTTTGTGCTAAATACTAAGAATAGATTTAAAACACTATGATAAATCAATGCTTGTATCTAAACTATTACATATTTAAGGTAACAATTGAACAATGGATTGAAAGGTTTCCATGGATATAGAATGTTCCGAAGTTAAAACCGTACTTCGGAACATTATCCATGGAGAAAAGAGAAGTTACATGATAATATGATTTTATTTTAGGCTATTTTTTGGCTAAAAGGTTAAGTACTGTGGTTTTAAATAAGTCCAGTCTTGGCAATTTTGCTGATTGTGATTTTTATTAAATTGTGATATAAAAGAATATGGCTTATGGGAACTACAAGATGCACTTTATAAAGTTCTATATTGGCTTTTACTTAAATTACTACAGCTGCAAATGTAACCCTCTGTGTTCATTTGCCCTTTTATAACATCCACCATAATACCAATAAAACTCCAATATATTTTATCATTTTTATATGTCCTCTCCTAATCTCAAGGTCACTGTGAGTTACAGAGATTCACTGATTCTTCAATGGCAGTTATTTGAGGACAAATTCTGCTAAAATTCTAACCGGGATCGAAGCGTGCACCTCAATAACATTTCACTATGTCTTTGAAAGCACTAAATTGAGTTGTAGCAGTAAAAACCCTCTATCCGCTGTACGGTCCACGGATAAAATACCTTCTTTACGTGTTGTTTCAGAGCGGAAAATTCCAGAAGATGACCACATTATTTTGATCGATGGGCTGAATGAAGCGGAGTTTCACAAGCCGGACTACGGGGACACAATCGCCTCCTTTATCACCAAAATCATCACCAAGTTCCCTCCTTGGCTCAAACTGGTGGTCACTGTTCGGGTCAACCTGCTGGTAAGTTTGGAGACCACTGAGCCACAATGCAGCGGTAGTATTCAGACATTGTACAATTTAGATACATTTGACGACATAATGAGCCGTAAGAATTGGGTTGGCATTAATTTGTAAAATTCTCTGAAATATTAGCTTGATATGAGAGATGATAGTTTTGTTACTGGAGGCTAATGGCTTGGTGAGTTTTATTGGCAAGTTTATTTGTATAGCAGAATTCGTACACAAAGTAATTCAAAGTGCTTTACAGAATAAGAAAGATACAATACACACTATACAAACAAATAAAAACATAAATAATCATAATTAAATGAATGTGGAAAGAGAAGAGTGCAGAATAAAAACTTTCAAGTCATATACACATCTAAACAAACTTTTTGAGCCTGGATTTAAACATTGTCTGTCTCACACTGTCTCACATCTTCAGGAAGACTGTTTGAGGTTTTAGCTGCACAAAACTGAAACGCTGATTCCCCATGTTTAGTCCTGACTGGGCACCAGCAGGAGGCCGGTCCCAGAGGTCCTCAGAGTGTGAGATGGTTCATATGGCACTATGTACTTTGGTGATACACCATGGAGAGACAAGCAGAGCTGCTTTGAAGTCTATTCTCTGAGCCACAGGAAGCCAGTGCAAAGACCTGAGCACAGGACTTATGTGCTCGTACTTCCTGGTTCGAGTCAGGACCCGAGCAGCAGCGTTCTGGATGCACTGCAGCTTTGGAAAAGACACAGTATCACTCAGGTTTACGAATTCCTTTGGTTTCTTTCCCTGGACATGTCTCTGGCTCGTCAGATAACTTGTTAAAAAATGTAAAAATGGTTTAAAAGTCTTGGTTTACTTGGACTTGGTTTAAATCTTAGCTAGACAGATTCAGCACTAGAAGAGGCAAAATAATTAAAAAGCAAAGTAAAGAAGTAAGCGGCAAGAGCAAGCAAGGATAGCGTCTGCACAGTAATAATGTTTTATGTATTATATAGCACTATTCCAGAAGCTCTGTCACTTTATATTTTATGACCATAATTCATTTTGTCCTTTTTCACTAGTTATTAGCTAGTTTTGTTGCCACAGCTGCCTTGACATACACTGACAAATGTCATACTTTGAACAGAACTAAAAAAGCTTAAAATATTCAGGAAATATTGATTTTGCCTGATGTCAATTGCAAAAACTGAAAATAATACATTTTTTACTTTTATCCAATGCAGTAGTTACCCAATCCAGTATTATACACCAACACTCAATGCTGGATAGCTACAGCTGCCCTGGGACTGACTAATGCAAACATGGCTGCCAATCTATGCCATTGGCTTTTCTGACCACCACCAATCAGTCACACACAGCCAAGGTGGCCAAAGTGTCTTGCCCAAGAACACAACAACAGTATGCATTGCAGGGATCAAACCAGCAATATTTCAGCTATAAGGCAATTTCTGTGCCACTGTCACCCCATATTCACCCTAGTGTTCCACGTAGTCTCACTTTTATAGAACAGTGGCCCTTATTAAAACATTCTCTATAGCAGTCATTTCAAGGCTAAAACACTGACTGCAGCATAGATGTACTGTATAGAAACTCAGCTTTTCACACCAAAACTATGAGTAAGCTACTTCGTGCTGCCTGTTCATATCCAAAGTCACGCTAGGTCACCCTCTCTTCACCCTCTCCTCACCCTCTCCTCACCCTCTCCTCACCCTCTCCTCAGCCTCTCCTCACCCTCTCCTCACTGTCCTCTTGTGATAGCTCCCACTGTGCAATGTCTGACAAGCTTTGCAGTTTGAGTCCGAATCTCTGAACTCACAATCTAACAGACTGACACAGAGTAGAGCTGTTAGCAACGACCCATGCTGCTGTCTGTTTGTATGCTCTGCATGTTTCTGAGTCCAGCCCATTTATTTTTAATCTTAAAACTGCAAGACATAATTAAAATTTGTTTTATGCTAAGGTCACGCCGTGATTAATCAGAGGCTCAGATGCTCAGTATTCGCTTCGCTGAAGGTGGCTTATTGGCCCTTGTGCTCCTGTTTTGCCAACAAAAATAAGACTTTGTAAAAATAAGACTTTGTGGTAGTGGTAGTTTTGTTTTCTATTCTGTCTCTTAAAATTATGTTATAATCATCCAAAAGAATCTGTAGAAGAAGCCAATTTTCTTTTTAAACAAAAGACTTAAAAGCCACTCTAGTTAGACGCCTCATCTTCTGCAAAATAAGCCATAACTTAACTCACTAGAGGTTCTTGCAGTAAATTAAATACAAAATAATTATAGCTGTCATTGATAATGTATTTTTTTTTATTTCCCAAAAACAGACTAAAACGCAACTTAAATTGGCTTATCTATGGTTAAATTTTTTATAAGAACCATAATGACTTTGATTAATTATTAGTTCTTTATTCATTTTTTTAAATTATTATTTTTATAGACATGCATTGCTGACTGAAGAAATACTGTAAAAATATATATAATATTGTACCAACCAATTTCACCAACCCTGTCCTTGTGGCCCTCAGACTACCTTTGTCTTATGATTTGTCCTCATATTTAAATGTGTAAAACAGAATTTACTCTAATAGCAAAACGTTTCTTTTTAACAAGATCATTCTTTTTTTGTTTCTCCCATCTTTTCTGTTGAAAGTAGCAGTTTATTCACCCTCTCTGGAAGTAACTGTGGGCTGCTTACCACCGGAAGTCACTGGTAGCGTCCTTTTTCAGATTCTAAAGCCAATATCCATGATTGTAGCTCATTCATTTCTTGTTGATAGTTCTGACAGTGTTCACTAAAAGAATTCTTTTGGTTTCTTCCCCTGGACATGTCGCTGGCTCGTCAGATAACTTGTTGAAAATGGTTTAAAATTCTTGGTTTACTTAAAAAATCATAACTAGACAGATTTTCCAGCACTAAAATGATTAAAAAGCAAAGTATAGAAGGAAGCAGCAGGAGCAAGCAAGGATAGGGTCCACACAGTAATAATGCAGTAATCTTATATAGGGCTATTCCAGGAGCTCAATCACTTTATATTAAATGGGTATAATTCAGTCAGTCCTTTATCACCATTTACTTAAATTGCGTTGCAAGTACTAATACTTTTTTAGCTAGTGTCACATGCTAGTCGTTTAGATGATTCATTGGTTGATGGAGTCTTAGTCGGCCAACATTTTGATTAGTTGACAAAATGTTTGAATTATAAAGATTTATATGGACCGTTTGGAGTGAGTTAGTTTGAGATTTGGAAGTGAATTGTCAATTTAATCTGCCATTTTACAGATAAATGCACTGTCTGTAAAAAATCTTTGTAATTGCGTGAACTACTGTGATCTTGTGGTGTTGTCGATGCTTGTCAGTGATGTTTGGTCAGATCAAAGAGATACTTACAGCCCCTAAAGCTGATTTTTTTGCGTGGTTGTTATGCTAGTTGTTGTTAGCATTACTGTGACTACAAAACTCCGCTTTGGTCTCTCTGAAAGTTGTGAAAAATGCTTATAAACTCATTATGGTGAATAATTAGGATGCTCGGAATGCACGAGGTTAGTGAGGAATAACTTTGGACCACTTAAAATGAACTAGTTTTTCACAGCGCCTTTAAGAGTTTTGAGATTTTTTGCTAGCATAATGTGTCGTCCATTTCAGCGAAGTCGACCGCAGCCCTACATGCTAGAATAATGCAACCAGAGATACTTCTTTCACATTGTCAGCCACTGTACTTCCAATATCTCCATTCGCTCAACATTCCCATCTCGCCCTCACCTCCTGCCCCGGATTTGCACCTGTCACCTCACCTTTTATTATTATTATTTGTGTGTGTGTGTTGGAGCTAGGGGGATGTGTTATCTTACCGAGCCCATGTTTCTGGAGCCACAGACAGGTAGAGGATTTCAGGATTAAGGCGCATTGATTTCTACCAGCCCCGGGACATAGATTGAAACGCGAGCTCCCCGTTCAGGCCACTCCTCACTGGCTCTGAACTGCTCTGATCACCCCCGCCGTCGCCCGTCCCTCCTTACATCCTCTGCCCTGGCTTCTTAATGCACAGTGGCTGTTTCTCTTCTCCCTCCTGGACATATTTGAGGCAGGAAGAGGAGTCTGCTTGGGTCAGATAGCTCAGCGGGTCTGCATCCCCACAGCTCAGTAAGGTGACGGGGGGACTTATACATACAGTGGGATTAGATTGGGATTAGAATTTTTGGTTGTGTTGTGGTATGGTGTGTTGTTTGTAATGATTGTATAAATCGAGCATTTGCAGTACTGTTGTATCATTATTAAGTGTCATTAAGTGTCCTACTTTAGTTGTAGAGTTAGTTGGTCTCTATGCTGTTGTTGGAACAATGTGGTAGTTGCAGTGAATGAGGACGATGAGGTTTAGTCTTCATTGGGATGTAACGTAATCGGTGACATGAGGCATGATTATTGTGGAATTAAGGACGATCAGGTTTAGTATTCGTTGGGATGTAACGTAATCGGTGACATGAGGCATGATTATTGTGGAATTAAAAAAACATTGACAGGTTAGTACAGATCAGCCCTTACAAACATCTAATATCTGACATCTAATCCAGCCAGTGGCTCACGTTCCAAATATTTTATTAACTGGTTGAGTTAGTCCTGGTTTAGACCTGGTTTTATTCTGGGTAACTAGTTTAACTTTAGACCTGGTTTAGTCTTAGTTAGTGTGTTGATTCGGAGTTGGTCCTTGTTCAGACCCAGTTGGTACTAGTCTAGTCCTAGTTTAGTTCTAGGTCCTGGTTCAGACTCAGTTAGTGTCTCGTCCTAGTTTAATACTGGTTCAGTGCTGGTTTGGCAATTTAACAAAGCAATTTGCAAATCTTTTTGTATTTTATGTTTCATAAAAATCAAATATAGCAGTTGCTGCTATTACTATTATTGGAAAAGATCTAGTGTTAGGGCTCAATATTTATTTAACTGACTTTTTCTTTGTACTAGTGGGAAATGTGTTGTTATTTGAGGTTTGAGCTGTATATGGTTGAATTAATACTTTATGACTCATTGTAGATGCAAACTAACATGTTTTATTCTGCCATTTTTTTAAGATCTTGTTAACAACAATAACAATTCTATACATTTTTCAGATAATCTTCTGTGTCAGACATTTCTTCTCGTTATTTTCTTCACCAATATATCACACTTCAAAATGTGTCATCTTAACAGGCCTAGCCTCAGAAATGACTTTTATTATCACACCAGCTGGACACCATTACACAGAGCAAAAATCTACCAACTAAATTCAATCTTTTTGGTACTCACTATTGGACCTCAAGGTACCTTTGTGTAATCTCTGAACCACAGCACAGTACATTTAATGAGCTTTTGGTAGCTGGAGCAAAACTGTGAACAGGTACAAGCTCTCAGACACGGTAGCATTTTTAGGGTTTAATCAATACAGAGTTGCTCAATTAATTGCTCGCTGTGTAATTTATTTGACTGAGTGGCACAATGTACTGTAAAAAGTATTTTTAAGAGTAAAGAGTTTTATGAGATAGTTTTATGTCCAATCTCAAATAAAAGAATGAAAAAATTAGAAAACATTACAAACTGCCTTCTCTGTATTTACCTATTCATTTTTGTGGTAATTATAAAAATATGTAATTTTCTTTGCAGTGTATTCCATTCCAACAGTGCCTCATCGAACATTTTTAAAACAAATCATCTTTTTTTATCAAGTTTTCACACACTATTTGATGGATTTTTCCTTTCTTTTCCTTTTTACATGTATCCACTCATATATGTGTATACATATGTACCCACACCCACGTTTCCTTTACAATTATCCCATGTATTTGTTCAGTACACACTACAGCTGGACAATAATATGAACATCCATGCATATAGCTCCAGTTATTTTCAAATGTGTACCATCATTAATATTTTTTGTTTTTTTTTGTTTTCATACCTCTACGTTTTTGTTTCCTATTGTGCCCCCTAATTAGTGACCCTCAAATTTTACATATATTAATAATATATATAAATAATATATATTTTAAAAAAGCTTAAAGTGCCTATAACAGGTTTGACCACTCATTTTACTAAAACACATTAAGATCACTGTATTTATTATTGTATTGTATTTTATAATCCACACTTGTTTTCCAAGGTTTTTTTTTTTTTTTTTGGCTTAAAATTTAACTTTCTGGTTGGAAATCATGACAATGATCCATAACTGTTACCTAGCAACTTGTACACTGGGCCAAAGTCCTTTAATGAACAGATAAATTATCATTTGGCAAGTACAAAAATAAGAAAGTACATTTATTTTGCTGAAAAATGTTTAAAATATCAGACAAAATATATTTCTTACTTGTAAATTGTGCCTGTACCTGTCATTGAATATCTTTTCTTCACAAATTGCTTTGTGATTGGTGTAAAACTATAATTTATATGTACAACACCAAATAAAGTCAAAATTAGGGAATAATAAAACTTGCCATAAGCACTTTAATGTTATAACTCTCTCTTTCGCTCTCTCTTTCAGGAGATCACGAGCCTGCTGCCGTTCCCCCACATCTCCCTGGACGACTTCTCTGACAACAAGGAGATCAGCTGCGACCTCAACGCTTACATCCAGTACCGGGTCAGCTCTAGCCGGGACATCAGCAACAACATCAGCCTGAACGGGAAGGCCGACCCCCTCACCGTGAGCAAGCTAAGCACCCACCTGACCTCGCGCAGCCAGGGCTCCTACCTGTACCTCAAACTCACCCTGGACCTCTTCGAAAAGGGTCACCTGGTCATCAAAAGCGCTAGCTACAAAGTGGTCCCAGTGTCCGTGTCGGAGCTCTACCAACTACAGTGCAATATGAAGTTCATGACCAACTCCGCCTACGAACGCTCGCTGCCGATTTTGAATGTAGCGCTAGCCTCGTTGCACCCGCTAACGGATGAGCAGCTGTTTCAGGCAATAAATGCGGGGTATGTCCGAGGAGAGTTGCCCTGGGAGGACTTTCTGCAGCGTATGGA
This sequence comes from Periophthalmodon schlosseri, assembly GCA_000787095.1. Lineage (NCBI taxonomy): Eukaryota > Metazoa > Chordata > Actinopteri > Gobiiformes > Gobiidae > Periophthalmodon > Periophthalmodon schlosseri. The sequence goes on along the minus strand of KN478048.1, from coordinate 208,168 downwards.
GCTTCTGTCCTGTTTTCTGATCAAGAGGAGGGACAAGACGCGCATGTTCTGTCACCCCTCCTTCAGGGAGTGGCTGGTGTGGAGGGCGGACGGGGAGAGCACGGATTTCCTCTGTGATCCAAGGTTAGTGGGCTTTTGTGAATTTTTACTGTTTTAAAAATGTAAAAGGCAGAACTAGTTCTTGTGCGATGGTCCAAAGTTATTCCTCACTTACCTTATGCATTCTGAGCATCCTAATTATTCACCGCGATGAGTTTATAAGTGCTTTTTACAACTTTGAGAGAACAGAGCGGAGTTTTGCAATGACGCTAAAGCGAAGAACAACTAGCATGCTAACACGCATTTTCCAACTATAGGTGCAGTATGTAAGAGTCCTGGTGCAGGGTGCGTCACCTGAGTGTGTCTTGAATTTATTTTTGCTTTGCCTGGACTGGTCCACAGTATGGTCAGGGCTGGTCTTTTTTCCAGGAGCACAGTAGCCCCTGACTGAAATCTTTTAAGATCACAACCAGAAAATGTATGGGCATGCTATATAAACAGATATCATTTTTTTCTAGTTAATATTATAGACCTAACTAATATGCTTTATAAATGTTTAATTTTAATGTAATCAGCTAATAGACTTATTTATGAGTAGGAAGAAAGTCACCTGTAAAACAGACAAACGAAAGAAAAAAGAAATTGTATATTGAGTACATCTTAGTTTGCTATAGAATTGAATAAATGAATTGTCTAAATTTCTCTCAACGCCCCCTCTCATTAGTCATACATAGTTTTGATTCCTTACTGCTCTTCCTTATGAGGATCACCTTAAAGCACAGACTGCAGATTATGTTGAATAGCAGTATGCAGTGTGTATATGCAGTCAGTGCCTCATGCTAACACACTTAGCTTCACTTTTATCACTGAAACTACAGTCCCTGCCCCTGTCCTCTGCATGGACACAGTGTGGAGTGAGTTTACAAAGGTTACTGTGCGTGTTTGTTTTACTAAAGCTACTCTCAGAGCACATTATAAAACTTCAGCAATTAAAAAAGTCACAGAATAAGCAGAAACGTGCAATGTTGCGTGTGAGCGAAAATGTGGTTGAACGAAAATGTGGTTGAATTGAAGCTTCAGACGAGTCCTGCACAGATACTAGAGATGTCCCCGGGTCAGAGTCAGCACTGGCCGCTGCTATAGGCCCATAGACCCCACACAGACCCAGCTTGAGCTCAGCCTCCACTCAGCTGTGTCTGCCGCTGCTGTGGGAGCAGAGAGGACATATAAACGTATCAATATTTCTTTTATTCATTACAGTTGTTTCTAATGCCACAAAATACTTAAGTTTGGTGGAGTAACATTCTTGTCTTGATGGAAATTGTTAAGTTTTGTGGAGCATTCCAGGCAAAACAACATCTCTATGGAGAAAAGATTATTTCTAAAAACCTAAAGTGCTCCTTTGAAACATGACCTAGGTTGTGTTCATACTTACACACACACTACACACTACTAGACTAAATCAGGACCAAACAAAATCTACATCGGGACTAACGTCGGATAAAACCAAGACCAAATCTGGACAAGTGTGAACTCAACTACACAATAAAAAATGAATATACAGATTAGTAAAAATGACACAAAATTGAAAATATTTATATTCATACAGCAAGAATTAGGAATAGATTACATTTGATTTACAATTTCCATTGCTATTTTCTCCAGAGATGGAAAATGGCAGACTTTTCTTCTGAATGATTACACAGACATACAGTATCTGCAGAAATTGTTAATCTAGAGTTCATTTTTTGTCCTCTCAGGTTACTGTTGCTAACAGAAACAACTTACACTATGACAAAGTTGAATAATAGGTGAATAATGATGTCCTGTAGTGTTTCCAAAATCCAGCGGTGAAAATAAACAAGCCGACGTGAGCCGTGAGTCATCCATGAAAGGTTTTTTAAGGCTGCTCATCACTGTAATAATGATGTTGGCAGTACACTGAATTATAGCCTTATTGTCAAACAAATGGCACATGCTGCGTTAATGTAATCAGCTATGCAAATGTGCAGTGTTGTGCTCAAACCACCTCCAGCTGCTCCAGTCCTTCTGCTTTATTCCATTTGCCTTTGACCCGGTTCGGCTCTCTTCTCTGCGTCTTGATTACCGGCGCCTCATTGCTATTCATGAGATCATTTACGCAAACTTTTCCCTCACACGGCACCGAAATGGAACGGTGTCACTTTTGGGCATTAATTGAACTGATGGAGGTCGTAATGTATTTTCAAAAAACAAAGGGGAAATGTGAGTTGAGGGAATAAGAAAACATTAACTGGAGTTTTTCTTGCCGATGGTGAATTTGTCCAAAAAAAGCAGAGATATAATTTTTTTGGAAGATTACTTGAGTTTTAAAGGAACTGGAAGTGGCCTGCGCCTCAACAGAGGTATTACAATCACAATTGGACCGGATAGAGAGGATTCAGACAACTGGATTTCAGTATTGAGAGACTCATGTGGTGCTCGTTCTGCTTTCTGACTGGATAATCATCTTGAGAACCAAAACACCAAATTAGAACATAAACAACTTGAACATCATGGCCAATGTTTTTGTAATTAAGAATAAATCAACATTACAGTTGTTATCAGTAAGAGCTATATTTGAATTGAACATGTTTAGGTCATATCTGAGGGCAACAGATAGGTCAAGTTTATGAAATTTAAAATCAAAATCCTACATACGGTTCCTTATCAGTATCAGACAAATTTAAAAATACTGTAAAATACCAGTCCTATTCTAATCTACTCTACCCTCTCACTGACCTCACTGATGTGTACACTTCAATCTAGGGCTGTAGTCAAATAAAGAAATTCTTGGTCAACTAAAAAGGAGGCGTAGCCTAATATTAAACTACAAATATCTCAATGTATCTGACCCAAACTGCACTCAAAAGACTGCACCTGTACAGGAGTTCATGCAAAAACAACTATTTAAACAGAAAAGTGCTAGAAAACTGTGTATTTATATGTAAAAAGGTGGACAGGATTCACTTTAACTAACTCACACCACACCTTCTCCTTTCTGCTGTTATTCTTATTGTCCTTATAACCTAAATAAAATAATTACTTAACCAATACAAACTGTGGTCGACTAAGGCACCATCGACCAATGACTTAAGGACTGCAATCCTACTTCAGTCCTGTATTTTTTTTTCTAACCGTTAGCTTTCCATTCTACATGAAGCTAAAACGTAGCAGGTGTTTTGTATTCTCCTCATTGTCCTCCCTACCTCACCACTATGTGCTGTATTTGTTATTGAAGCAGGCTTCATATTCTGCTCGTTCACCAGTATCATTAAATAAACAAAGGTTCACAGTGTGGCACAGGGTGTTAGCTCTCAGACTACAGCAGTGCAGACGGCCCTGTTAGAGCCTTGGTCGGGGTAGAGACAGGATTTCGGACCAGATCAGAGTGACTGGCAGCCATGCGTGTCCTTTTAATGAAGTTGTGCATTCATTACCTTCAAAGTTGGCCAGTGAAGTCGGAACAGAGAGCCCGGGGTTTCACACTCTAGTGGAATATTACAAGTTGTGTGTAGTTTTTTTGGTTTATTCACAACGAGAGCGGAATGAAATATTGTGTTCTCTTCATGATGTGACTCAGTAATGGATAGACATGGAGAGATGGGCAGTGAAAGTAAAGCAGTGAAAAGATGACATAATGATAAATTTATAGGTATAAATCGTAATTATGATACACTTTGGAATGGATGAATGGCTTTCTTTTAATAATTTTGCCTCTATTTGTTAACTTTTTCATCAGGGAAACGCATGGCCCCTCCATATCATGACAAATATGGCTGTGTACGAGGAAAAAAGAAAGGAAAAAATGTCACAGGGGACTAAAAACAACGCAGAGCATATTTGTAGTGATGGTCAGACATGCCTACTACTATTCCCCCCCCTTTTTCCTATTGGTTGGTCACCATCATGCTCGTAGTGAGTGACAGTCAGAATTTACCAATCACAGTAAGATGTGAACTCAGAACAGAAGTAGATTGTTTTGGTTTTTTTTAACTCCTAAGGGAACAAGTATTGTATTTGAATTTTAACCATATCAGACAGTACTGAAATTCCTCTTACGATTAATGAATATATTATGTCGAACATTTTTTCTTGCAACTCTACTGGTGCTTTAGTACGTTTTCATTTTATCATATAGTTTTTACACAGCCTAACCTCTCCTCTGTGCTCCAGGACGGGCCACGCTCTCATGGCCTTCATGCTGTCTCGTCAGGAGGGCAAACTCAACCGACAGCAGACCATGGAACTGGGCCACCACATCCTCAAAGCGCACATCTTCAAGGTAACTCCCCGTCACCCTCCTCCTCTTTAGTGAGCTCCACTTCAGTGCAGTTCAAGTTAGGACAGTCTTTTATCTTCCACGTATGTCTCACTGTGCCGTCTGTTGTATAGGGCCAAAGTAAGAAAACGGGCGTGTCCTCCAGTGTGCTGCAGGCTCTGTGGATTAGCTGCAGCGCCGATGGACTCTCTGCGGCCTTGGCTTCGCTCAGAAATCTGTACACGCCAAACGTCAAGGTAACAGTTTGTGAAGGTCTATGAGATTTTTGTAATGCTGAAAATGTACGATGATTTTTCTGTGGTTAGGTTCAATGTTGGTAGTAGATCTAAAAAATTGGAGATTGAGATTTGAACCGTTTCTGCTCCAAGTTACTAGCAAATGACTGAAAATGTGTATTCGGGCTTGGACAGGAATCGACTCAAACTAAAACTAGGACTTACAATGAACAGAAATAGCAGAAAATGTCAATATTAGGAGAACTAGATAAAATTCAATTGGCTACAGCAGCTAATGGAATCAAATGCGTTAGTTTGGCAGTTAGTCTAGTGTTAAAGTTGTACTATGTAACTTTTCTGGTGGGAGATCTTCCACTTGCTTGTCTCCATGGAGATGTTATTGCTTTGCTTGTAGTATTCCACAGTCTGCCATTAAACTTCTATATCTTGTGTTTATTCAATTATAGGTGTTTTAATGCTAACAGTTATCTGCTAAAATATAAATTCTTACTGTGAAATGGCTCGCTTCTCCACAGACCTGACCTGTAACTTGGCACGGTGGCATCACCTGCTTGTCTCCATGGATATAAGCAGGTTTTAATGCCATACTGTGGAACAATGGAGGCAAAGCAATAACATTACACAAAGCACATTTAGATTAGATAACCCCAAATTTGACAGATTGCTTTTGTATTTTTACTTTTAAGTCAGATGATTTGCTCTTCAATAACTATTTTAAGAAGTAATATGTTTTATTATGTCCTTTTTTTATGGATGAACTAAAGCATTATGAAAAGAAGCAATCATGTAACACAAAATCACAAATTATGGAAGTTACAGAGGCATATCCAAAACCGATTTGACCATTTTTGGCTAGTGGTTTTGTTTATGCTTTATTTTTTTTTACACTTATATTAACATAAAATAATCAAAGTATATCCAAAAAACTAAACTAACTAAAATAAGGCTACAACCGAGTACATTAGAGAGAGCAACTCGCGCTACACATTTTTTCCCCACAAAGGCCATTATGTCTGAATGATGTAGTATTTGGCTTTGAGCAAAATGATTCCACATTTGTCTGTGTCATTAGTTTTAGTGTTTCAATTGAATTTTATCATCCTGACTGTCTATCTGCGAGTTATTGTGGGTAAGTGAAAACATCATTCAAACCGACAAGCCCAATGACCTTGTGGCGCCCCCTAGGAAACCGCAAGGCTTGATAAAATCTATAATGTATTGTCAGTTGTATTTCTGATTTCGCACTTACTACTGATTGTTCCATTGTTCAGCCTGTAGAAATACTGAGGGTTGTATGTGTTGAATTGTGAGCACTTTGTTATAATCTGACCTTTACACTGCCTTTATTAGCTGTGCAGTGAGTCAGACAAGCTGCCTATCTATCCTGATGTTTAACAAAGTGTGTGGACAATGCGTTATCTTTATAAGTTATGGGCCTATAGACTCTCTTGTTAACTGTCACAATATGTGGGTAGTTTAAATACAATTTATGTTTTCAGCTTTCTGTTTATAGGCACCATTTTGACTAGTTTTGACAATTCTGAAGATAGAATATTTTGTCTTGATTTGTTCGCTATGGCAACAGTGCTATTTTTTGTCACTCTGGAACCATTACTGAACTAAATTCTAGTTTATTGGTGGCCAACTGTTACTAGTAGACAGTGTTTTTGTCATTTTCAATAAATTTAAAAACAGAATAGTTCAGATGTGAGTGGTAACAAGTTAAATTTGCTGGAGTGATTTTTTGGAATGATTCTCTTGTTTCTGAGTAATATTGTTTGCCAATTTTCTACAGCTCATTGAACAGCACATTATAGTTTGCCACATTTCTTCTGGCTGGTCTGAATTTGTCCCCTCATTGCAGAGAAGAAACATTTAATCTGTAAATAAACACTAATGTAGATCTAGTTATTTTGAACATAACTTCTCCTTTAAATAACCAAATATGTGACGCCTTTAGTTTAAATCCACTAAGCATTTTATCACCAACCAGAGACTCATTTTTGTTGTGTCCCTTGGCAAGACACTTCATACACATTGCTATTTCCATTTCCATATATATTATGTTTTTATTGACTTTTTCAAATTAAATTAAACAAAAATTAAACATCTCATATGTATTCTTCGAGGTGGAGAGTCAGATTTCCGTAAATTCAAAATAAATGTTTGTTTATCACCACAAGTCACCACTGCCTCATATTTTCCATAGTACTAGAAAAACCAAGCAGAGCAGTGTCAAAGGAAGGGCATCTGGCATGCAACATGCTAAATCAACGTAAGGGGGAAAAAACCTAACGTCTAAATCCAGATCCACTACAGATGCTTTCATTTTGTCCCCAGCTTCACCATCTGTCTGTGCCTCCTTATCCCAGGTGAGCCGTCTCCTGATGCTGGGAGGAGCCAACGTGAACTACCGCACGGAAGTCCTGAACAACGCTCCGGTGCTGTGCGTGCAGTGCCACCTGGGTCATCAAGAGATTGCGTCTCTGCTGCTGGAGTATGGGGCCAGTGTGGAGGTTCAGGCTGAGAACGCCATGAGTCCTCTGCTCTTCTCCGCAGCCGCGGGACACCTGGGCCTGGTCATGATGCTGTGCAAGAGGGGGGCCAAGGTGAGGGGGGAGGTGGAATCACAGTTTGAAAGGCTCTGGAGTTTCTGCTATACTGGATATAGTATTTTCAGTATTGTGTAGTGCTAGACATGGACTAGACCTGGTTTAGTCCTGGTATTGCCTCAGTTTATTCCTTTGTGTTGTTGAGGATTAGATCAGATGTAGATATTCCAGTCGTAAATAAAATATGTTCTTATGTTAATAACATATGTATAATAGATAATTATAGTAACCAATAATTAATAATAATTGTTCTAGTTTAATCATTTTTAGCAGTAGTCATTTCCTTGTTGTGGCGGCACAGTGGCTGAGTGGGTAGCACTTCACGCTTCACAGCAAGAAGGTTCCGGGTATAACTCCACTCCGGTTTCACCCCTCAACCCAAAGCCTGGACAATAGGTAAAATCATCCAGCTAAGGTAGTCCTGGCCAAGCCTAGCTCAATATCTAGAGATCAGTCCCCCATTGCAGTGGCTCAGCGCTCCTGATAGGTTCCCTCAGCTGCACTGGTTGAAGGACGGGTCAAATGCAGAGAATGAATTTCTAAACAGTGTGCACAGCAAACTTTGTACTGAATTTTAATTTGAGAATATTTTGCCGCTAAAATGTCATTTAGTAAAAAAAAATCCATTACAATATTCTTCCAAAATCTTAAAATGTGAGTTGTTGTTTTTTTTGATAAAAATTGAACAAAAATCCTACCAGTTTTGTGCATTTTGACATCTTTTTTTTTTTTTTTCAGGTTGACCACGTGGATAAGAGCGGTCAGTGTGCGCTGGTTCATGCGGCTCTAAGGGGCCACCTGGAGATTATGGAGTACCTGCTGGAGCTGGATTGGGTCGAGGAGCAGGAGGAGTCGCTGAAGAGTAAAGCTCTGCAGCAGGCTTTGATTGGGGCCGCTAGCATGGGACACACGCAGGTAATATGCACTCTGTTTTTAGTTATTACAAACTACAGTAGCCAGAATGCTAGATAGTTCTTCCCATTGAAGTGGTTGAACTCTTTCACTAAAATGAAGGTGTAGTATTAGGTTAGGTTAGTGTTCTTGATAGATTGTCCTCTGGTACTCTGGCTTCCACCCGTTCAAAAACAAGCAAAATTTGTTATTCTAAATTTGCTACAAATTTTGATGAAAATTTAGTCTAATTTGTTTTTTTTGTTTTTTTTTGGTTGTCTAAACTTCATCTTATTTGAGGGAAATTAGTAAATGAAGTTTGCAATGTACTGTCCTCAGTCCATTTTTTGTGCAAACTAGGTAAATGTGCAGCTTTGTGTTCAAAAACGGTCAACAACTGAGTGTGTGCTGCCTCCAGTGGTCACTGCAATTTCAGTACAATGTGGTCACTGCAATTTCAAGTACAATGTGACATCACACATGACTGCCCTGATTACAGCCAGGTGTTTCTGAATACAAACAAACTTGTACACTTCCCAGTTTAGCAGCTCTGTTTGAAATGTGGCTGTGGGTGGAATTTAGTCCCACTTTCAGTACATACAGTATTTGAGAAAATTGATAAAAGCATCGCCTGAAGGACCTTCTATGGCCTACAAACCCACGCTATGGTACTCTTTGAAAAATAGTAAATAAAATCTAAACCCTTTTACTAAACTATGATGAAATGTATTTACAAAATTAACACTGAAAATTAGCACCTAACTTTGACCATTGTTAATAGAAATTGTCTTTATAAACTAGGCCCAAGGAGAAAAGAATAGCACTACATAATTTACAATCATCTTACGTACCTCCAACAAGTAGATAAGTATTTCTTCCACTACAGGAAAATCTCTTGACTTCTTGCACTGCAAAATTTGAATCATAGCAGCCAGAGTACGTAGTGAGGAGTCAGATTTGAGGTGCATCTGGCCTTGGTGAAGACGTGATCGATCACACTGCGGTGGCCTCAGCTCCTCAGTGCAACACGAGCCCAAGGTTTATTTTGGTTGCCTCATTAGCCGGGGTGGACCCTGAGGTCTGCAGGACGAGTACTACACAACCGGGCCAACTTTAGCTGTCAGGTCACACAGCGCAGGACTCGCAGAAGGAGGCACGCTGCAGGAAAAGTTTGACTGATTACATATAAGTGTGGTAGGGTGGAAGCACATGGAACAAGTGTGAATGTACTCATATACTCATTACTCAAATAATTGTGGGTATGATTTCTGCCATAACCAAGAAATCCTGTGAGACTCTAATGACTTGAAAGCAAACATGAAAAATACAAAGCTGTAAAATAAATATTGCATGTATTCATTGTATTCCTATATGTTGCAATACGTTGGGCAAATGGAACCAACTATTTGCCCACAGAAACAACAAATATTGAATTTAAACATAAGCTATTTACTTTTCCAATATTTGAGTTGTATAACACTGTACTACTAATCCAACCTATTCATTTCATCTAAGAAGTCCCTCAACAAATACCTTTATCAAATCCCCTGTGATCACCCAATTCCCCCCCAGCAGCTATCTTACCCTCTCTTTAATTAAGTAATAACCACTATCTCTGTCGTGGCTCCAATCAGCTTAATGTTATTCCACTGGCACATTTGCATCCTTTTAGTTATTCTATGATATCTAAAGCCAGACTCAGGGCTCTATTAATCTCTGTTTTGTTTGTGGCAGGTTGTGAGGGGCTTGCTGGCACTGAAAAACGAGCATGAGGTGCAAATTGATAGCCATGACACTCTGTGGGGAGAGACAGGTACGTGCGCATCAATCTTTCCACATTACACACAGGGTAGTTTTATCATCGCCCGCTGCTTTGGCGTTGTGCATTATGGTGCTGCTATAGAGAGATGCCCAATTTGCAGCTTTCTGTCTGTGTTATTGCATTATATTGTATTTTAAAACCAGTCTTAAGAGAAAGCATTGTGTATTTAAAGGATTTAAAGAGGCTGTAGCAAATGATTATTTTTCATGTAATAAAGTAACATTTGTCTTGCTGTACAGATACATTGTAAAAACTGCTCTTAGGGTCAAAATGAAACAGCTGTGCGCATCTAATTATAAAGTATTTTAGCGTCCACAAACCAGGCAGTAAAGCTGGTGTACAGTTCGCATGCTAGTTGCTAGCATTACTGTGACGGTAAAACATCGCTCTAGCCTCTGAAAGTTGTGAAAAAGCCTTTATAAACTCATCACGGTGAATAATTAGGACGATAGGAATGTGCTAGGAAACTGAGGAATAAGATTGGATCGCTGCAATTTTAGTAGCTCAGTTAGGCTAGTAGTTGGACATATAATTTGCAAAAACTAGTTCTGTTTTTAAGACAATAAAAATCTGGCACAGCACCTTGAACTAAATCACACCTAAATTTTTAAAAGGATTTTTAAGAATTCATTCACTGGTTCATTAAAAATGGGTTGAATGATCAGCAAAGGACAGTAGAGCACAGTTCTGTGTGGACATTTTGCATAAAAACAGAAAAACAATTGGCTGATAAAATTTTACCAGAAAATGTAAAAAGGAAAAAAAAATGTTGGATTAAAGTTTGGATTAGAGAGGGTTTCTGATTGGTCAGTACTTCCTTGAGGAGAAGGAGACAGGAACAGGAGGCGGAGATGGGGACAAAGAAGCAGAGAAACAGCAGTGATTAAATGATTACTAACACTTAATACATGCATGAATGAAACAAAATACTGCTCTTGGAATGTTACTGATGAGGAAACAGCATTATGACATTATCGCTCAAAATGCCGTGCTAGCATAACACAGGCTCTGTTAAATCTATTAGCTTTAGCTCTGTTAAAAGCATTACACATCGTTGTCATGTGGATTTACTTTGGTCTTAATGTTTTTTTTTCCAATCTACCACGGTTTTCCACTTTGTTTTTTTAGTGACTTCATTTTGGAAATAGAGTTGTCTATTTTACACGTGTAGTCAAATTGAGTGACGGTAGCGGGAGTGTTTGTAATTCAATGCTAACCACAAGATGTATTACACATGGGGACGGTATAGCATTAGCAAGCGCTTGACTGAAAGCTGAGCTGTGACATAATCTGAAAATAAACTAATGGAAAGAAATATTAGCTTTCAGTTTCGACAGGTATTAGTTGAATTGTATATTTATATTCAATGTGGTTCTAAATAAACAGAAACTTTTACCATATTATAGCCAACCAAATGAAGGAAGATAATTCACTTCTTAAATACATATTATATATTCAGGTCTCTCATTGTTGTGTTATGGATCGCTAATGCTAATTGCTAATAATGTTTACTTGTTAGTTTGTAGTCACAGTTTACTTGTAGGTTATCTGGCTAGCAGGTAATCTATTTCATGAAAAAGTAGCACAAAATATATCAAAAATCACAACAAGATCATACTTCCAGATGTGTGACACACCTAAAATAGAATAGTTGCATTGGCAGACTTTGTTCCACCAAATTCGAATGTTCATTTCCATCTATTTCACTGTGGTTTTTGGTGGCATGCAACCTCTGCAGAAATGGCAAACCAAACCCGTAATGATTATTGTATTTGGCATAAAATGTGCATCAGTTTTACCACAACTAAAAATTCAGCTTGGAAAAGTATGCGACAAAATGGGCACAAATACTAAGTACAATTCATTTATTTGGATATAATTTATTTTATTGTTATATTCATTTTTAGTAGTAGTAATCTGTATTCGTTTTTCATTATTCTTGTGCCTTGTTTACTGTATAGATTGTTTAAGTCATAATCAGATCCATTTTCCTTTGCTCAATAATGGTCTAAAAATTGAGTTTTCTTTATTGACTCAGCCAAAAGAAAATACAATTTAATAAACCAGCTCACAATTTGTTCTCATTTAAAATAGTCATTTATTTGTGTTTCCGAAACCTATGTGTAAGGCAATATTTCATAATACCAAAATTATTTATTAGTTTTTCTCAGAGCAAATATACCCATTATCTTCACTTCAGATTGGAGCTCACTTATGTAAACAACAAACTATTCCGTTTTCCCATAGGCATTATTTATAGTGTTCTTTTAGATGAGTAAGTTATTAGGGATATTTCCATGGAGACTAAACAACATTGTGAGTCAGCTAGAGTTATGACCCTCTGAGGCTTCTGTATTTTTGAGGGTTTTTTTTAAAGACACCATCTGTTATTTTTTTCCATTTGGTTATTTGCTAAAAATGCATAAGAATGTATAAGTACATCTGGCAAATGTTTGATTATGATTATTATTATTAATAACAATTTGAAAAAAGAAACAAAAAACCAAAACAAAGGCATGTGTTCCCTTGATTAAGTCCAGGTCCCTAAAAACTGCTGTGTGGTTCTCTTTAAAGTATAATTACTTTTTTCTCATTTCAAAGCATAATATAATAACATAACAGTGACTGCAGTTTATTCGAAGATCTGTCTAGGTTGGGACTGAGGATGTGGTTAAAGTCACGTCATATTATGATATTGTAATTGTCTTGACTGAGCACAGTCGCAAAAAGCTTTATAAAAAAAACACCATTGTCCCAGTTTGGGGCATAGATAAAATAACAGGAGTGAAGAACATGTGTCCCCCTAACTATTACATAGCGTCCTGCTGAGTCCGGATGATTTCTTCTGACTGAAATGGTATGTCTTTATGCACTAAAATTGCAGCGCCCCTGGCTCTAGCATTAAAATTCAAATGAAAAATCTGGCCAGTGGCCAACCCATTTTTTTTTTAAGTAGTTTGGTCTGGCCCTGTTTCAAATGTGTTTCCTGAAGGAAGGCCACATCCACCTTTATCTGTCTAAGATAAGTATCTATTTTCTGCCTTTTAACCACATTATTATCACCGTTCACATTTAAACAGAAGTATTGCTGTGTTTTTTTCACACTTGGTTATATTTGCCATAATAAAAAGAGTACTGTTATAATCTCAGAATGGCTTTGGAGACTCTGAAGATTGTAACAATTCCATGTGGACACATGAGATTGGAATGAAAATGAAGGAAAAAAATCAAAATTATAAAAATTGCAATGCTGCTTTAATACCAAATACCAATGGTAATGGTGCAAACTCAGTTCTTTAGTGAGTGACAAAAAACAACTTACTACACACTAAACTTCTACCTTCTAACTTCTAACATAAATTAAAACTATTGATTAAAGTGAAACACGCATAGCCCATTCCTCTGCGTATTACAGAAACAATAATATCTTGTTCAGATGGAGGGACAGAGACAGATTTGTCCATTGTAGATAACACAGCCTACATAACTAGCCTATTTGTAGATAAGCTTGTTTGTTTCTGCAAAATAAAAGTCTTATGATCCTAAAATAATAAACATTCAAGGGAAAAAACAACAGTTAGACAAAAAGTTTCTATATACAGAATGCATACCGGGTGGTGGCAGTTCAGTAGTGAGACATCCACCGAGAGCTGAACATCAATGAGGGGAGACGGGGAGAAGTGCGCCTAGAAGCTGCCCAGTCCGAGCTCACCTGACCACAGACGAGAAAACGACAGTAGTGGCTCATCAGTCCTTCTACACACCAACAAGGAAGGAACGCACTTCGTCTGGAGTGGAGAAAGTCAGTTTTTGTCCGTCACCTGAAGCTTGGCTGGAAAAAAACATCCTGAGCTGGGACTTGACCTTGAAGAAGGCTCCTCTCTTCTAGGAGACTCTGGACAATAATCTGGAAAAATTTGGATTTCTGTCCCACGATAAACAAGTCATCCCTTTTCCAGAGTGAGCTTCAAAATGAGTTCTTTGTTCTTTGTAAGTTCTTGTAATGATGAATCCTGTGCTCGGTCAACCTCGAGCGGGGAAGGGAACGCGTTTGGACCAAAGACCTCCTTCAGATATGCGGCAAGGAAAGCAGATTAACGTAGGCCTTCAGCTCTTTCAAGTAAAGCAGTTACACGGATGTTATTGTGCCTTGAACGATTTTCGAGGTCATCTGTTTTGAGCTTTAGCGCTTCGTTTTACTTTTTTAAGAGGGTACAGGTGGACTCCAACACCAATACTCTGCTTTCCATGTCGTTCAGTGATGTTTCAATCTGCTCTATTGTCTGGTCATGACTGTCAATCAACGCACGATCTGACAAAAGTTTGGCTGATAATGTTGAAACTATTTGTTGTTCCAACTGTAGTAACATCGCTTCTATGTCGGCTCGGTTTAGCATAGAGTCTTGATGGCTAGCAGCACTGTCTGTACATGCGGTGTCTTGGTTGTCGCTGGTGTGGGGGATTTCTTCCTCCTTCAGCTCTTCTTGGGCCGGAATTGGTTTCTTTGTTGTTTCACCCATCTCAACAGATATTCTGGATGTGGCCCCACTGCGTTTTAGCAAATCTTTAAGTCAATATTTGTAGGATTTCAACAGAGCGCTCCCAGCATTTTACCTACTCCGCCATCAGCCAAACCGGAAGATTTGAGTTATTTAGATACATATTTACACCTATAAAATATATTCCAGCCAAAATGTAGCTCTGAAATATGACATATTTTAAGAATATTTTCAATCTGACACACAGATGAATGGCAATACAAAATGTGTCTGTTGTCAATATGGATGTGAATATGTAGCCTCAGATGGCCTTAGCCTTGCTTTCTGTGCTCTCATGTAGTAGTTTATTTTCTTCAGTCATTAGCTTATACCATAATAAAAATAATGTTATTAGTAAAAATGAACTGGAGTTTAGACTTTACTTGTTTTTAATCAAACATTTATTAGACTTAAAATTTTGGACAAATTTCAATATATTTCTAACTGATTTTCATAATTTTGCTTTATTTTTTTATCATATAAGGTGTAGGCAAAAACAACAGTAGTGTCAATTAATTAAGTCTAAACGGAAATACATATAAACTTGTTGCGCCTACTCAAAATAATCTAAACATATACAATAGAAAGTGACATCACTCGCATGTGCATCTGTCTGTAAAGCATTTTCCATTGTCTAACAACTAGAAAGTAAGGCTGGTGCGCTGTTAGCATGCTAGTTTTTGTCAGCAATTTGTCCCCCTTATGAGGAACCTCTTTTTAATTCCACAGTCTTTTGAAGCTAACTCCAGCCAGACGCGTATCTGCTTTCTGTTAATTCAACACAATCATCCTTCGGCTAGTCATGCTTAGCTAAACTGTATTTATCCCTGTTTAGTTTTTATCTCAAATTTGACTCCATTCCTTGTAAACACGTGTCATCTGCATACTGGAATCTATTTATGCTCCCGAAACTTTTGCCCCTGAGAGCTGGAGGAAATTGTTCGCGTCGCTAATTTTCCCTCTTTTCAGGCAATCGGCGTGGCAATTTGAACACTAGGAGGCAAAGTCATTCACGCATGTACAATTTGTATTTTATTGGGAGGAATGGAGCTTCCTGTGACACCTGCTCTGTCTCCCCGGCGACCAAAAGTTCCCATTTTCATAAAGCCCGATCAATGCTTGACTGAATGTAACTTGAATATAAATTGCCTGTGTTGTGTTCGCAATTGACATTTTGTGGATTCTTCCTTATCGAGTTGTTTACGTCTTTTGGGGATGCGAGGGCGGGGTATTATGTTGGAGGCTAATCTCAAATGATTTTTCTGAAGCGAAATCAGATAAGGTTGTAACTTATTAGAGTAGTTAGGAAAATGGGGCCTATAGATGCAGGGAAATTGCTTTATGTAAACACTATTGATCCAGATGTAGAGTACCTTACTTTAAAATGCCTTTTGACCCCCTGAGGCTACTGTAGTTCTCATTGTCCACTAGGAAAGTTGTTTAAGTATCATGGTTGAGCGATATTACATTGTTTTAGTTATTTGAGTCATTGCTGGTAGAAAGTTCTGAAGTTTTGCCTTTTCAAAAACTAGAACTTTGACTAATTTTGTTTTAGTGCAGTAATTCAACCTCGACCATACATTTTCGGACATGTTTTAGCATATTTCTGATAAATTTCAGTAAAGTCTTATCTAAATATTGTCATCAGGATAGTCAAAATTAAAAAAAAAATTGAGATATTTATTTGTCAATATTCCATACATCCAATATGGCTGTAACAAAAACTTTTACCCAAGTAAAAGTACTGTTTCTCTGTAAAAAAAAAAAAAAAGAAAAAAAAACCTAAGTAAATGTAAAAGTATTGAGATTGAGTACAATTTTATTAAACCACTTTTTTTTTTTTTTTTAATATATATAGCGCCAAACCAAATGTACTTGAGTAAATGTTTTTGTTGGTAAAATTCTAGATCTTAACATTAGCTTCAAAATGCGTGCCTCTACTCTACTAAACCAATCCATGGGTTTCAAAATGCTGAGAAATTAGGACTGTTACCATAGCGATTAACAATTTAAAACAAAATACTGTATCTTTTGAATGGGGGGGAAAAAGTCCTGAAACTCATGAATCCTAATGGTGGAATTGAGACATGTGCTTGGACGGTGGATCTCATTGCGGGGGACATCCACACTTGGAGCAGATGGAGGGTTCGGCTTCTTGGCTCCCAGCTCTCCTCCTCCAGATGGATGATGTCATTCAGATAAGGAGGCTTCAGTCCTCTCCTGGTTCCTTTAACAGATCTGTGTGTATGTTGTTTATATTCAGTATTCAGAGTCCAGGGTTTTAAGTGAATTAAGAAGGATTAAGAGCTGCTAATCTTTGTGCGAAACATCCAAACAAGACGAAATAAATAAAAAATGGGGCTTTAGCAAAGTTTGTTGACCAGTGTTTGGCAATGCAGTAACACCTCAACAATCTGTATATTGGAATGTTTAAGATGCTTGTTCTTGTTCAAATGCTGATTTCAAGTTTGGGATCCAAGGGCATTAAGGAGAGCATGTCAAATGTAAGGTCCAATTTGTTATAGAAGAATTTTATTGGGTTTTAGAAAACAAAAAACTCTAGTTTGAATACAACCAATATAGGCAATAGATGTTGAAGAGTAGTCTTGAGGCCTGTCTTTACCGGACATCCAGAACAACGCACAAGCCTTTTTTATTTAACTTTAAGCAATGTTGTTTCCTTGTCGAAAAAATACCTTTTGTTTTATTCACACATTTTTGAGTAATCCTGCGTATCTAGGCTGCCTATAAAATTTCAAAACACTAGATTCCACTGTATGATGTCATCTGGTGGTAATCCAGGAAGTGCTCTTCTGTGTTTTTAAAACCAGTACATTGACATTAGACTCATTCTGGTACTTTCAGTAGTGAAACTGTCTGTACAGTACACAAAGATACTTCTCAACTTTGATGTCCACAGCAGTTGTTGTTAGCCTCATTTACACTGCTTCACTCGTCGTCTGTAGGGAGAGAGTGGGTCTTTACGTCATTTGCTGGTAATCCTGGTGTTTAATTCATTTTAAACAGTTCTCATCAGTCCAAACTTATTCCTCACTTTCCTAATGCATTCCGAGCATCCTAATTATTCACTGCAATGAGTTTAAAAATACTTTCCCCGGCTCACAGAGACCAGAGAGGAGTTGCCGTCACAAAAAAGCTAACAACTAGCATGCTAACAGCGTATGTCCTGAATATCTGATGATAAAATACCTAACCTTGACCCTGTAATTAGATACACACAGTAGACAGCGGTCCCGAAGAGCTCCTTTTACATATGTGCTGGGGCAAGACAAATTTTGCTTAACTACATAGACAAAACTCAGATATGCTCAGAAATCAGAACTGACTCACTGGTTTTCCATACATCTTGAATTAATTATAAGCTAAAACAATCCAATACCAACGCTTGTGTGTCCTAAAGTAGCCTAAATAACTGCATAATAAAACAGACTGTGAATGATATGAACAGTGAGTTGTAGTTAAGTGTCGGTTGCCTCTTTAGCCCTGACAGCCGCCGCGGGCCGGGGGAAGATGGAGGTGTGCACGTTCTTGTTGGAGCAGGGGGCCGTGGTGCAGCAGGTGAACCGCAGAGGGGTGTCTCCACTCTTCTGTGCCGTCAGACAAGGACACTGGCAGGTGAGCCCAAATACTGTTATATCAGATGACCTGGAACTAAACTCTTATCCCTTAGATCAAATTTTATGAAGAAAACTATTTTGTACAGAGCAATATCTACTTTCAACAGATGATTGCACTGCTTTCTGCTCAAGGGATCCATATAAGTAAACAAATAAACTGAATGGACTGAGGATGATGTATGCTCTTAAACCAGTCGAAAATATGGCATGAATAAAAAACATACTCATCTGGCTTTTATTTAATAGCAATTATTTCACAATATACAATTTTAGTGTTGTGAGAAGAAACATCACATTTCAAGATTGTTCATGATTATTGACATTGTGGTCGACTAAAAGGTCTCAAACATCTCTTTGATCTGACCATGCGACTGCACTCAACATATTACAACTGCATCATCTGCATGTGCGTTCATGCAAAAACAACTATTTATGCAACAAAGCACTACAAAAAAGTGCATTTTTATAGAAAAAGGCAGATTACGCACGGGATTCGCTCCTAAATCTTCAGCTAATACACTCCCTACCTTCTCCTTTCTGTTGTTGTGCATATAAATCTTTATAATCAAAATAAAATAATTGAATAATTATGGTTGACTAAGACACTATCAGCCGATTGACTAAATGACTAAAAGGCAACAGCCCTACCCGACACTATAACCAAACAACACTGAAATCCTGTATTTTCTTTGACAGTGACTAATAGATCACCATTCCTCTCGTATGTGACAAGCCTTATGAAAGGATTATGAAGTTAATGTTACATAAATGGACAGAAAAAATATATATATATATATATATAATATACATTTTTAAAAATCTACTTTTTTGATTGCAGATTAATTTTAATCATTTTGTTTTTAGTTTTAGTGATTATATTGCAACCTGAATAATCACGTTTGATAAACCGAATAATCTTACTATCCCTAATGACATTTTATTCATAATCAGTTGTAAATGGTAAATTTGCATTTTCAAACTTTTCAATTGCTAATTATCCATTATGAAATAATAGATTTTTAGGTTGAATGTCCTCTCAGCCTTCATTAGCCAGATTAACTCTAATTTACCCTAATGTGAAAACCACTTAATTATGCATACATTTTGGGAACATTAGCTTAAACTTTTTTGTATGGCACTTAGCAAAAACACTTTGTCAGATGTTTTGGTGGCTAGCTTATGCAGTTATTGTTCACACTTGGTATTCGCCCCTACAAGGCTGACATTGTATCCATTATAACAACAGGAGTTACGCACCAAAATTGATTTAATACACTTTGTTGTGATTCCCACAGATTGCAGAGCTGCTGCTGGAGCACGGAGCCGACATCAACATCAGTGACAAACAGGGCCGGACTCTTTTGATGGTGGCCGCCTGCGAGGGGCATCTCAACACGGTCGAGTTCCTGCTTTCAAAAGGTACCACTACCACTACTACTATGTTAAACACAAACAAATAAGTAACAGTGCAGTAAAGTTTTTTGAAGCAACGTTACAAAGTGAGTACGATAGATTTGTTAAGGGGGATAGTGAAGAGTAGGCGATGGAGAGGCGGAGGAGGCTGGTTGTTCTGCTGCTGTGGTGAACATGAGTTAAATGAGGGCACTGAATTGAAATGAGGGAAAGATGCATTTGAATACAAAAATATTAATGACTCGAGAGTTGATTGGTTGAGAAGCAAAGGTAGCAGGCTGTGATTGGCTGACACAGACAGGTGACCAGGGTGAGGAACAAGAAAGGAAATAATATTGTTCTAGCTGAATTTATACTTCAACTTCATAAAACACAGTGGCAACACTTTGTACTACACCTTAGTTAGCCTTAATAAAGCATGAACAAAGACTTAATTCATAATAAACAAATAGTTTTTTTATTTAATTGTAAAGAGACAGCACATATTAATGAAAATCTACATGTAAATATGTAATTATAGCAAACATGGCTAATTTCCATCGTCAGTCCTTCGGCAGGTTGATGTTAAACTTATATTTACAATACTTAATTAATACTCTAATTCCTAAACCCTTTATTAAGAATGGCTTAGGAACTAAATAAACTCTTTGTTCATGCTTTATTATGACTAATCAAGGTATAGTTACTCTAAAATGGTACCCAAACTACAACAACTAAGTTTAACTCAACAGTTAAACTCACAGCTGTATTCTTTCTTTTCTATAGGTGCCTCCCTGACCTCCATGGACAAAGAAGGCCTGACCCCCCTGAGCTGGGCCTGTTTGAAAGGACACAAGAACGTGGTGCAGTTTTTAGTCGAGAAAGGTTCAGCCATCGACCACACGGACAAGAATGGCCGCACTCCACTGGACCTGGCGGCCTTCTACGGAGACGCCGAGATTGTACGTGAGATTAATCGAGCTGCAGTCCACTAAAGAAATCCTTGGTTGACGAAAGACATGTCCTGCCAATCAGTTAGTTGCCTAAAAAGGGGGCGTGGCAAAAGCGAAACTATTATCTATCTCTATATATCTGACACAAACTGCACTCAAAACTAAAACTGTCCAAGCAAAATTTTAGCAGTAAAACATACTAGGAAACAATGTATCTATATAAAGACAGATAAAACTTGCTAATCATGAGTTTAATCTGCCTTTTTACATATAAATACCAAAAAATACACTCACTCACTTCTCATTTCTGCTTTTGACCCATATAAATCCATGATATGATAATCTAAAAATGAGTAGTCGAGTTATCAAATTTCGGTCAACTAAGACACCAGAGACTAAACGACGAAAGGCCTAGACATTATACAGACATTATATAACATCCTAACACGACACATTATGGACAGTTAAGCAAAAGCACTCCTGTCTGATTATATGGACCGTGATGTTGTGAATTAAGTGTGGCTCTCTCAAACAGGTCCAGTACTTGGTGGAGAGAGGAGCAGTGATCGAGCATGTAGACTACAGCGGGATGAGACCACTGGACCGGGCCATCGGGTGTAGGAATACGTCTGTGGTGGTCACGCTCCTGAAGAAAGGGGCCAAACTGGGTAGGGACGACTTTCCTGTGTGTGTTAATAGAGATGTAACAACGTAAAACATGTAAATTGTGAACTATTATAGTTTATTGGATAGAAATATCAGGGGCTCAAATGCATGTAGTTATAATAGTTTTAAAAAGTCTGAATTTCAAAGACCATAATTCTTTGTTGATTTTTAGTGAGACCAATAAAAATAAATTGCCAACTGGAATCCCCAGATATGTGGTCAACATGCTGAAATGAAATATTAGTTAGATAAACCTTTTTGTTTGTTTACATTTTGATGCTCAAGCCAATTATCCCACGAGAAAACAGAATGAGATTCATACTGTGAGTTGCCAGATACTACAACTAAAACCAGCGAACCCAAAAGGGCTGACATGCCAGATTCAGCAGTGATTGTGCTGCTACCTTTAAACCAGGAGGGTTGTTATGTTACTACTATTATTTTTAATCTGCACCTTTTTTAAATTTAACATTAACTATAACTAGACCTGTCACAATAACTCTTTCTGAAGCACGATATATTGTTACAGAGATATACTGTGATAAACGATAATATTGAAACTACTTTATGACTTTGACACAATAACAATAATGTAAGTTAATCCCAGTAAACAATTTTTTAAATAAATGGTATCAGTAAACGTTATTATATTACAACTAAAATACCTCAAATCTCCCCATTTTTATAAAGAAAACATACACACGATAATTATTGAGCCCCAGAATATATTTTTCCAGCTTTCATATATTGAACGATAAGTTGATGGTATTTATCGTTACAGTCCTAACTATAACTATAAAACTCAAGGCATGTCTTGTCGCATTTGTACAAAACTGTGAACCTCCCCACAATATAGATATCCTGCCATTGCATATTGTTTCACCCATTACAGCTATGCGTTGTGTGCACATGGTTCAAACATTTAAAATCAGACCTCTCTTAAAAAGGCTTGTGAACTTCTATATAAACCCAACTTTGTTTTGCTTGAACGCTGTCTGTCTCCTGCTGCTAAGAATAAGCTAACTAATTGTGTGGAATGTTATGGAAAAAGCATGTTTCCATTGCTGCATGTCTGCTAGTTATTGCATGTTCATGTGTAATTTAAGGTAGCAATTTATCACCTACAAGACACTCTGCCTCCTGCGCTTATCAGCACTGCACTATCCTGTCTGCGAAAATTCACAACTGGTAATGAGCAAGACCTTGAAATTGCTTTTTAGCCGTTACCGGTCTCGTAAATTCGTTGCTGAAAATAAAAAGCCCATTTGGAGCAGACTGGAAATTGGATATAATTGTATGCTTTCACTTTCACGACACTCCATGCTGCGTTTTTCTCTCACTATATTGGACTCGCTTTGCTGCATGACATCTACATTTTATAACCATCTCTTTTCCGACTTTTTCCTAACTGCTTTCACTAAAAAAGGCTACAGAACGTCACCTTATGATCGATCAGGTACAATCTTTAGGTAACTTGACTTGTACCAGCATCATGGGAATACAGAGAACTTTGAAGCAATTGAATTGTAATGTAAAATGTGTTTTCTTTTTCTTATAGGTAATGCTGCTTGGGCCATGGCCACGTCCAAACCTGATATCCTGATTATTCTACTCCAGAAGCTAATGGAGGAAGGAAACATGCTTTACAAGGTACAGCTCGTACACTTGTGGGGAATTATTTTTTATTATTTTATTTAAACTTTTAAAGGATAGAATGCTCATTTCTTTAAAGGAGACAAATTATCAAAATAAAATGACGATTGACTCACGTTAAAATTCCTTAAGTACCTGAAAAAAGCACATCATTTCTTCTTTACTATGGTGTAAAATGGTTGCCCCTTACTTTTAAGAAGACGGTGTTAACACAGTAACCCTAAATAACTGTAGAATGACTTACCACTACAAGCTGTATGAATAATATGTTTTTCTGATGGACATTTTATAGTCGTTCCAATTTTCTTACCAATTTAACACGTGCACATATGGCAGTGACCATACTGTTGATATGTTCTTGGGCAAGACACTTCACCGACCTTGTTTTCGTATGAATTTGCTGTGTGCAGTGGGTCAGTAATTGGCAATGGGGTGGTGAGGAGTGAAAGAATAATTCATGATGACTTTGAGCATTATATAACATGTAATCTGTTTATTATTAATATTAGCAGTACAATATTTTTATTCTGAAATTTACACAGGTATTTTGCTTTTAAAATAGTCACTTGAGTGGTTCTGATAGCTGTGTGACAGTCGCTGATAGAGAGCCGCGTTGGGGGGACAGGGCTGTCAGCTCGGCTCTGTGTTATTAGTGCACAGCTGTGTGATGGATGAGTGAAAGCGCTGCTCCAGACACTGTCCTGCTTTCTCCTCATCCTCACTCTGTCCCCCGTGTGTCCTACAGAAAGGGAAGATGAAAGAGGCGGCTCAGAGGTACCAGTACGCCCTCCGCAAGTTCCCCCGCGAAGGATACGGAGATGAGCTCAAGGCCTTCAAGGACCTGAGGGTGTCACTCTACCTCAATCTGTCCCGATGTCGCAGGAAGACTAATGTAAGGCTTTCATACACTGCTTTATAGGCAGTTTTAAAGGTGTACTGTGCAACTTTTCTAGTGGAGGCTCTGTCACCTGCTTGTCTCCATGGAGATGTTATTGCACTGCTTGGAGTGTTCCACAGTATGGCATTACAGGCAAGACAAGTTTATTTGTATAGCACAATTTGTACACAAAGTAATTCATAATAGCATAAAACATAAATAATCATAAAATTAACATAAGAGAAAAGTGCAGAATAAAAACCTTTCAGTCATTATACTTATCTATCACCAAGGAGACTAGCAGGTGAAGCTACCAGGCCAAGTTACGCGTCATATCTGTGTAGAGGCAAAACCGCTCAAAAGATAAAAGCATATTTTTCACGTTTTTTTAAAGCAATAAAAACACCTGTAATTGCATACATAGGAAGAGATATATTTGATTCCGTACTGTGGAGCATTGTGGGCAAAATAATACACAATGCATCTTTAAATAGGACAAATTAAGATAGATTAAGCTTTTGCCTTTATTTGAACAAAGCAGACAGTAGGCAATGGTAATTCAGTTTAAAGACATCTCATGTGTCGTGTCATTTAAAAATTCTTCAAACTTACATGGAAGGGATCCAACTTCTAATCCAAGCATTTAAATGTATAGTGAAAAAGCACTGCAAAACAATATGCTGCATATATAGAAAAAAAAAAAATCTGAATACGTCAGAATATGTCTCCTTTATTTGATAGGCTTGTGATTTGATAGTGATTTGGTTTGGAAGTATTGGCTAAAAAGTGTAATTGTGAGATGTGGAAGTGAAGCGGCGGTGGGTGGACAGCCTGGTGGAGCATGTGTTAGTGTTCAGATGGTAGCGACGAGGCGTGGAGACTGGGCACAGGAATCAAATCCTGTCACACACTTTGTGTCCCTGTATGTGCCAGTCACTGCAGCCTGTTCCACTGTGGGATTTAAGCAGGACATACAAAGAGAACTCAGAGAACGCTGAAATCTTACTGTATAGGCTCAGCCCCAACCTGGATTTAAGTCGACCTATGAGTCGACTCATTCAGGCGGCCCATACAGTTTAGAAAGTTCTGAACCATTTTAGGATTCAAGCAGTTGTAAATGTAGAATCTTCTTCCTGCTTCTTTGCTGAGAGCTGTGATTTACAGAGTATAATGATGCTTCTCTTGCAGGACTTTGGAATGGCTGAAGAATTTGCCACAAAGGCATTAGAGCTGAAGCCCAAATCCTATGAGGCGTACTACGCCCGGGCGCGGGCTAAGCGCAGCAGCAGGTAAAGCACTCAGAGTGTTAGTGTGTGTAGGGAGTCTGTGACAGATGTAACACATGTGTCTCTTCTCATCAAACAGACAGTTCACTGCAGCGCTGGCCGACCTGCATGAGGCCGCCAAGCTCTGCCCCAACAACAGAGAGATCAGGAGGCTGCTGGCCCGAGTGGAGGAGGAGTGTAAACAGATGCAGCGCACACAGGCCAAAGGAGCCACTGCTGCCCCCTACCACACCCCAGGACACGAGTCTGACAAAGAGCAGGATGAGCCCCCAGAGCACAGCTACCCCCGCTTGGACCACAGGGACACTCTGGAGCACAGGGACATCCTGGAGGAGGAGGACGAGGAGGAGGATGAAGAGGAGAACAGCAGAGCATCTGAGGCCTGCAGCTGGTCCCACAACAGTTACTCTTTCAGCCGGGCCTTCTCCTCTGAGCAACCCTGCACCAGTCAGAGCAGAGCTCTCCCCCCAGAGCCCTGCTCGCCCCCCGGACACAGGCCCCCTCCCAGGGTCCCCCGGGAGCACAGAGAGGCTGTGGCCCAGCAGCAGGCTCTGGTCCTACAGCCCACCAAACAGGCGCAGATAGTCAAGACCAACCAGCACATGAGCTCCAAGCAGAAGGGTCAGTACGCCCCTTCTAGCCCTCTGCCCAGCAGACACTTGTCCAGTGCCCTGAAGCCAGGCCCGGGCATCGACATCAGCCCCCTGGGGCCCCCTCCTGAGGAGCCCGTGTATGAGAACCGTATGGTGATGGCAGCGGCCGCTCTGGGCTACAGCTGTGACGAGGCTTTGCTGAGGGACTCCTCGTACTGCAGCACCTCTAAGCCCCTGGTGCAGGACCGACTGTGCGCTCCATCCTCCTCCTCTCTGGACGCACTGGCCTGCTCCGGCCCCGTCGCCCAGGGAACCACAGC
>KN478048.1:112631-168431 GCA_000787095.1 Periophthalmodon schlosseri | reverse complement strand
CTACCCCTCACCTACCCCCTACCCCCGCACCTCCTTTATTTGTACTGTCTAAATTCAGACTTAGGGTTAAAAAATGTCACGTACCTTTTAAACAATAAAAACACATAATTGACAATTTACTACTTGTTACCGTTAAATGTCACTATGAAGAGACGGGCCTCTTTCTGTTTCTGTTCAATGTTATAATTTCACACACACTTTCAATACCTGAAAACGCAGTAGGTCTTTCAACATAAAATATCAAATGCAGTTCAAAGGCAGTGGCATCACATATAGAATTCACTGCTTGGTTCGTCTGATGGCATATGGTGAATGCCCCACAACTTGCATGTGTCTGAAAACTGCACTTTTTTCAGAAATTATTCCAACTCTATCCTTTCATGTCTGGAGTCTGTTTTATAACAAGCACTTGCATTGATAAAAGCACATCTCCGCGCGCTCGCTCTGCTCTGCCAGTAAAGCATCAGTCTCTATAGTTAGTCCAGACAGTGAGGCCGGGCTGCCCTGCACATGTAAGGAGCTGGACAGACCCCAAAGCGCTCTTCAGGGAGGCACTGAAGCTCCAAAATTGCCCCTAGGTTTTGGAACTTTTCCAGTAGTTGTTTTAAAGAGAAGTGATGGGGCGTTTAAGGGGACTAGGAATTTTCTCGTTTCGGATGATTAATGGTGCACAGAACTATTAAGTTGTTTTTTTTAAATCACATATTGCTAATGCTAAAGAATACATGAATAGAATATAGTAATCTTTTATGTAAAAGATCTAGTTCAAGGCCAGATACGTTTTGCATTTTGATGTAAATGGGCTGATTTTTGGCAGACTAACGCATCTTTGAGTGTTTTAACATTTTCCCATCAGTTTTTAAATTTTAGCTTATTCTAATTCCTGCTAGCGAAAATACTCCTCCTCGTTTGTGGGAGCTTGTGCACAAAAATGATCCTTTGACTTCCTTTATAATCACTATTTTTCAACCTGCCATTGTTCAAAGTGTAACACATGCAATATATAAGTTCTATATATTTTCTGAAATATCTGGCCTCAAATTAGTGTTCTGACATATTGTTTGGATGATGCTGTCACAACGCAATTTTTTTAAAAGTGTGAGTGAGGGTTAATTTTAAATTGCTCCTGATCCTCACAGGTTTTGTTTCCGTTTTTATTTTATACGTTAATGATGACAATAATAATCAATCAATACATAATTATATTATGTTTTTTAAAAAATAAAACATTTTACTCCACCAATACTTACTTTTCTACCATCTGCAACTTGTCTATAGATCTAAGCCAATCACCAGCAGCTAGTTTGACCTCTAAGTGATTCATATAAGTGCACTCTCTCTCCCCTCCATTATTATGCCATTTCAGCTACATGCTACAATCTTCTTTTGCCCTCTCCACTGCAAAAGCAGAACCAAAATCCCCCTCATCCTCCCCATCTCCTCTTCACCACCACATGTATCTATGCCGGGTAGAAAATATTTTTACTAACAATTTTGTTTTAATTTTATTGAACATGCTCTACACCATGTCTTTGATTAGTCTGTGTATGTGTAAGTATTTCCTGGTTGATTTTTTGTTTTGTTTTGAACTTGATACCAGCTTTCCAATTTATCTTGGCTTTGCGCTGACACAAATAACAAAAGTGGCTTTTCACCCCCTTTAGAAAGAACACAAAGAGGTGGAAACACAGGCTAAACAGTGAGTGCAGTCTCTCATATGACGTTATTATGACAGAATGTGGTGCAGGCAGCTGTGTGTAAATAAACATTAACTAAATTGGCAAAAGTGGCATGTTTTCACGGCAGATGTTTCAAAATGACTTCATTTGCATTTTTTCACCTTGGCTTCTGCTCCCATATTCATTAAGGCACTGGGGCTAAATTAGCTTTGAGGGGATTTTGTACCAGCAAAAACTGCTAACCACAGTTAGCTTCTTTTACGTCAACTATCATCTTTACATGTGAATATATCGGCCTTTGTTTAATATTAATGATGAGAAGACACTTTTGATAATATTAGAACATAGTGTAGTCAGTCAGTTGTTTTAAACATTCAAGTGAAAGTAAATATATTTTACAAGAAGATTTAGTATATGGACCATTGTATTAACAAAGACATATTCTGCTTTTGTCTTCTAGCTTGTTATAATCTGACACCTGTTGTATATTTTAGACATTTTAAATACTGATCTAAAACAACTTAAAACAACAAGTCTGCTGACTTCTGGGTTGGACAATTGAGCAGCCCAATGCGAGCCAACATTGGTGTAACTGTCATCACGACAAAATTGCTGCTTTACCCAACAATGCAGCCGGAATCTCCTATGGATAACAAATCACACTTTACATAACCAACTATGGATAACTAATCACGCTGGTTTTTCATTTGTACCAAAATGGCTGTGCAACGCTGCTGAATCCTATGTGTATCACTGATTAAGAAAATTAAATTGGAGGAAACAGAAATAAATACAGAGCAGTGGCCATATACCGGTGGTGGTGAAAACAGAAACAGGAGAATAAAGAGGACTCAAACATACATGAATCATACTAAATACAACTTGGAGAGGGTACATGAGAAGGGGAAACAATTATAAGATGGTTAAATGCTCTAAAAAGTCACATAATAGGTCTCCTTTAAATAATAAGTATACTCAGCCATTCATAAAGACGATTCATAAAGACCTTTTAATTTTAATACCCTTTGTAATTCATGAATAGTGGAAATACAATTATAAAAAAACCAAACAATAAACAATATGATTTTATTATTATTAGCCAAATTATTCTCCTTAACAACTGCTTGATAGTTAATTTGAAATGTAATTAAACACTATATATGGAAAAGTAAATACTAAATGACACTGAAGTAAATGACATACTCTGTATGATGGAGTACAGGTGGCTCATTAAAAAAATAAAATATGCAGGTGCAATGAGAATAAAGTCATAACGTTTCGACATTAAAGATGTAATTTTACAAGAATAAAGTCGTAGTCAAAATAAAGACGTAATTTTATCAAGATTTATGGGCCAACACCGACATCAACGTCAAAACGCAGAGGACCAATTCGTCACCATGACCAGAGTGCAAAAGAACGGCGCTTATTTGAGTTAGAAGCTAAACAAAAAACTATGATGGATGTAAAACTTTATATTGCTGGCCTTAAAACGATAAAAACTGAATCATTTCTCCGGCAATGACCCCCATGAGCTTGTGGACGTACCTGAGCATTCGTGAGCAGGACACTAACCGTGCTCCGATCCACATCTAAAGACAGGTGAAGGAGTCTTGGTGCGATTTTTACCATTAATCCGTTCCCTTGGCTTTGAGCTTTCTACCCTTCTTTACACTTGTTTTTTACGGGCTTGTGGGGCTGTGCGCAGTCAGGCCAGTGGCAGCTCGTGTTTACGCAGTCTGCCTGGAACATCCAAGGATACGTAGTGGACACGGTGCTCCAGACCCTCACTGGGGAACAGCGAGAGTCTGGGCTACATTATAATCCGTGCGTAAAACCACAAGCCCATAAAGAGAGGCTCAAGTTATCCACAATGAGCACATCTCTGAACGGTGATTGTAGGCAAAGGGCCCTCGTTTAGAATAGTAAAGAAGTGAAGCTAAGCAGAGCGGAGTATGGGTAAAGATCACGAGACTCCTCCACCTGTTTGCAGCTCGGAGCACAGCCTGTATCCTGCCCAATGAGCCCCAGGGAGCGCCAAGCTCTGCACGCTTTTTCCAAGGCGGAGTCTGGTTACTCCACGGGGAGAACATGTAGCCTACTTCATTCAGCAGTTTGTGACTGATGTATAAAAAGAGGCAGAATCTGTCTAATCACTTACAAACATATGGGATGTGTAAAATATCAGCATTTCAAAGTTTGACATCTTTTATGGAAATTTACGTAAGCGTTTAACTCATCCAAGAGCCAGGATTTTGCAGTCTGCGTTCACTTTGATTCGGCATCGAGCCCTAAATCATTAAATCTCGGCTTTATTTTTGGTAAAGTTACGTATTTTTTTGACTACGACTTTAATATCAAAATGTTACGACTTTATTCTTGTAAAATTACGACTTTAATGTTGAAATGTTACGACTTCATTCTCGTAGCGCCCATGTTATTTTTTTAAAGTGACACCTACACTCAGTCATAGTGTTGAGATCGGTGCGGGTGAAAGAGTCAGTCCCCTTTACTAACATTACCTACAATACTTTAGTTGTGTGGCAAGACATTTCAGTCACCTTACCTATGTGTTTATGTGTTTGTGTGACTGTGACTAATACTCACTCTGCTGTATATATAGGTACAGAGGGTACAATTTACATTTGAGTAAGTTTTATTCTTAATATTTACCAGTTGTGTCGTCCCCATCTCCTATCCTCCACACTTTAACTGTCCGGTCCATGGAGCCCGTCGCGAGCCAGGGCTTAGTGGGAGACATAGCCACAGCGGTAACATATCTAAACCAGAGCATACACACATAATTTCAACACGGCACAGATTTGAACTTTGAAATCCCTCTCAAAAATAGCCAAGACAAGTAGAATATCTAAAACACTTTCAACCACTTCAAAGCGCAGTGCCGCCTGCCTGTGATGCCACTTCAGTCAGAAAGAGGAAAAGCAGGGAACGTACCACTACCACTGTTACATCAGAGCCCCACGGCTACAGGGGGAAAACTAATCAGGCAAAAATCACATGTTTTGATCTGATCATTGATGTTTCTTTTAGGAGATTTTGTTAAGAGGCTGTGTGGAGATTACAAAGCGGCAGGAGAGCGGTCCATTTACCTGTCGTGCTGTTTCAGGGAGTGCAGAAGAGTACCGAGGTTCTACAAAGGACAAAAAGACAAGTCAGAAGCTATTTTTTATCGTAGGTTAAAGTTTTTGCTGGGATGAAAAAAAAAGTGTATTTGAACATAGCTTACCGCATCGTATATGGCAACAGTTTTGTCCACAGAGCTAGAGAAGAAAGTGTTATTTAGTACAATGTTTTATGAAAGATCATTTAAGTAGGGGATGATAAATGGACAATTGTACTGTCTAGATAAGCCCCATTAGAACAGTAGTCGATTGTCATACTTAACTTTGTAATAACCTACACTCACATGGGTTAGTTGGAACCCAAATGTGCACAAAAAATGTTATTCATTTACATGCACACTCACCTCACTGCACAAAGTGTTAGAGTCATTGGCTGTAAGGGGCTTTGCTGTGTTTTCCCCACTAACTTAACCTCCTGGGACCTGCCGTCCTCATATGTGGACAACACATTTTGGGCTGTCTAGGCCACAATACAATTTTTTTTTCTCTACAAGGTCCTGGGGTCCACATATGATGTCATTAAACTGCCACTTAAAGGTGACAGAAGAGTTTAACACATTATAGTTTAGATTCAAGATGGACTTAAAGGCTCATGTCTCCTGCACCTGTTAGCAGCACTTCAAGTGAGCCACATTGTTCCAAAAGGCACAATTTTTGTTTCTCATTTTGTTTTTACACTCAGGAAAAATGTTGCTGTGTTCAGGCACTTAATAGTTTTTGCAATTCATTATTCAAATGCGATTTTATTTTGTTCTATCAAAATCATTAAAAAGTTGAAAAAATATCCTCATATGTGGACATAATTTTTCTCATAATGTAAAAAGATTCTTTATTTTTACACTCATCACGTCCCAATCAACCCAAATAACAAAGAGAAATTGATAAAGCCATGCAAGAGCTCGGGTCTCAGGAGGTTAAAGGTAACTTAACCTCCTAACCTTAACCTTAACCTACTGGTCTCCATAGCAACGTTATTGTTTTGCCTGCCCTGTAACATTCCTCAGTATGGCATTAAACGTACCCATCTCCATACAGACAAGCAGATGATGCCACTATGCCAAGTTACAGGTCAGGTCTGTGGAGAGACGAGCCTGCTGATAGTAGAATTGCATGTTTTTGTAGCATGTTTTTTAGAAAAAAAAACACACTTATAATTGAATAAATGCAAGATGGACAAGGTTTAATGCTATACTGTGGAACATCTCAGACAAGGCAATAACATCTTCATGGAGACATTATGCTTTGATCCTCCGATTAGGTACTCCTGACCAAATCCTGGGTCCTTGGTTCATTCTGACAAACATTGATTCTAACAGGTTGGATTCAGTGAAATAACCTAAATAACTTCAAAACTAGATTAATATTGCTCATTAAGGCATTTCTCTTTGTAAACAGTGCTTGCATGATCTTTTCACTTAGACCAGGTAACTGAATGAAATAAAAATATATATTTACCCAGACACAACGAGCGCTCCATCAGAGGAGAAGGCACAGGACAGGACGGGGGCTGACTGGCTGGTGAGGGTGTGGAGTAGCTTCATGGAGTGCACTGTAATCAGTGACAAACACATAAAGTGAAGTAAAAGTGAATAAAAGTTGGGAGAAAAGAACAGACTGATGACACCAAACTTCAGAATGTGTCTTCCCCCGCTGCTCACATCTGTGCTTCCCACTGACAGCTGTCTGCACTCTGTCGTCAAATGTTTACAGTCACAGCTGAATAGGCATCGGCTGCATATACCGACAGGCCAAAATAAACAGTGCACTAACTCTGTACCTGAAACGATATTTATGTTTGGACACTCGTAACAAGGTCATTTCAGTGGGTCATTTTAATGTACTCATTTCTAATAGATAACTGTTTAGCATTGTCAATTCTATGAGCTTAAGTGTGTGTTGTTAATTTGTTAAAGTGTTAAATGCAGTGACATTCATTAAAAATGATACATATTTTGGTCAACTGTAACAATACGAATCAATTTCTTCATTTTTCTTATGAATTTTGTGTATTTATTTTTGTTTGCTCAAAAACTTGAACTCAAAAACTTTAGTCGGGATGTTACCATGAACATGGTAAAAGTAACCCCTCAAATCATATGAAAAGTACTTTTTACTTTTCAGTTCAGTTAAACATGTAGTGGAGTAGAAAGTACAGACACCTGCTCTCAAATGTAGTGAAGTAAAAGTAAAAAGTGCCCACTGTAAAATGTACTTAAGTAGAAGTTTTAGGTATCTGTACTTTACTTAAGTACAGTACTTTTACTACTTAAACTTTGTTACCTTCCACCACTGCTATAGGCCAAAATCATTTAATACAAATGAGGGGGCAGGTAAAAGGTGAATATTATTAAAATTATGATTTTTTGTTGTTGTAATACAGCGAGATGGTTCTAGTCAGTCACAGAAATGATCAAATTCAACATTTGTAAATTTTCCTTTTAGATATTTCTTATAAAAGTACAATGTTTTCAGTAGCTCTTCTGGCTCTTGCCCTCATCTGGGATTATGACACCATCACATTCTACAATCTGTAGAAAAGCACAATGTAATCAATAGGAAAAAACTGGCTTGACCTCCATCTGGGAGTATGGCATCATCACCTTCAAGAATCTGAAAACCAACAACATGAACAGCATCTTTACATGTTTAAAGTGTGCACAAGTCAATGAGGATTTTTATATATTAAAGTTTAAATTGTTAGAACTTTCTTAGTGATACTTTCTGATAGTGATGGGTTCAAAAATGTATCTGTTCCTGTTCTAATGTGGCGTGGTGTAGATTAGCATGTGTAATAATAGAGATTTTTACAATATTAATATTACTGATGTTGGGATTCGGGAGCCATATATTGAGCATTGTATTGAATTGTGGTTAAAGAGCAGAGAGCAACTCTAACTCAACGCTGAGGCAGGCAATGTGTCACGGGAATAACAACCTTCCCTCTCTAGGCCATCACGTAGCAAAAGAACAAAAGAACCCATTTTTCTTGTAAAACATTTCCAACAGTTTCTGTAACCTACAATGCTCCTTATAAACACCTTTTATAAAACTCAACCGAGCACACGTCAGCCTGTGTCCTTCAGCATTCTTCTTTGATAAAGCTCCTCACGGACATTAGCAGGTCACCGTGAGGGACGCAGCCTCCTTTTGAACACGTTACCACGGCAACGTATCTAGGCAGCTAACAACAACGCTGCCTCTAGATGGGTTATTAATTAAGATCTCAACTAATACGGCAGCTCCCGGTAGTGCTGTGTAAGGCGTGTAGACTTGTAGTAGATATAAATGTCATAGGGATATATGCACCTGGTTCTGACTGCACTCTCAAACGCTGTATTTCAGAAGCATGTCTTAAAGTGATCCATTATTAATGAGTGAGCCAGCAGCTGATTTATTCTGCACACTAATAAAATTCTTCTATTCAGTGGAGAGATTTGAAGGTTAACACAACTGCACGCAACCTCTCTCTGCTCTCCCCCTACTTCCTCACTGCTCCCCCTCTGCTCCCTCCTCTCCGCTCCCTCCCTGCTTCCTCTCTGCTCTCTCCCCGCTTCCTCCCCGCTTCCTCCCCACTTCCTCCCG
Organism: Periophthalmodon schlosseri; assembly: GCA_000787095.1. Classification (NCBI taxonomy): domain Eukaryota; kingdom Metazoa; phylum Chordata; class Actinopteri; order Gobiiformes; family Gobiidae; genus Periophthalmodon; species Periophthalmodon schlosseri. The sequence continues at coordinate 160,027 of KN478048.1, read as the reverse complement.
CTCCCTCCCTCCTCCCTCCCCCTCCTTCTCTGCATCCTCCCCTCTCCCTCTCTGCATCCTCCTCACTCTCTCTCTTCATCCTCCCCACTCCCTCTCCGCGTCCTCCCCACTCCCTCTCCGCTCCCTCTCCGGTCTCTCCCTGCTCCCACCCCACTCCCTCTCTGCTCCCTCTCTACTTCCTCACTGCTCCCCCTCTGCTCCCTCCTCTCGGCTGCCTCTCCGCTCCCTCCCTGCTTCCTCTCTGCTCTCTCCCCGCTTCCTCCCTACTTCCTCTTTGCATCCTCCCCTCTCCCTCTCTGCATCCTCCTCACTCTCTCTCTTCATCCTCCCCACTCCCTCCCTGCTCCCTCCTCACTCTCTCTCTTCATCCTCCCCACTCCCTCTCTACTCCCTCCCCGCTCCCTCTCTGCTCCCTCTCTGCTCCCTCTCTGCTCCCTCTCTGCTCCCTCTCTGCTCCCTCTCTGCTCCCTCTCTGCTCCCTCTCTGCTCCCTCTCTGCTCCCTCTCTGCTCCCTCTCTGCTCCCTCTCTGCTCCCTCCCTGCTCCCTCCCTGCTCCCTCCCTGCTCCCTCCCTGCTCCCTCCTTGCCTGCAGTGTTTGGAGGGGTGAGCAGGGGTCAGCGCACCTGTTCCCTCATACTGAGACACAATCCATATCTTCAGCCGGCTGTCCTGTCCGCAGGAGGCCAGCTGAAGCTCCACACAGCAGCCGTCTGTAAGGGAAAGCATACTCGGTGAAAATCATGAGTTTGTGCATCGTTGGGTTTAATAACAACTGTTTACTCACTGAAATGTTTGCGGTTGGAAGCAAAATGTGTTTATAAATGACCTATTTTGTAAAAATGGCTCATGTATCAAGAGTTTTTGCATTATCATTTTGGAATTGTTTTACACCAAATGCTTATCCCAGCTACACATTACATTTATAAACAACATTTACACACATCATTTCATTATAAATGAGCAAATGGGGAAGCCAAATAACAGAAAAAGCCAAAAGTGTTCCGGCATGTTTTGAAAGTGTTATTAGATATATTTTCATCTCTGTTGTTGAGATCCAATAAAAATGTAATATTGGTCCATGGAAAACATATGGTTATGTCTGTTTTTAGAGCCCTATAGCATAACTTTTTGCCAAAAAATAGACTTACATTAAAGCATGTTTATCTTTTCATTTTATACATTTTTAGCACTGAAAAACTCTAATTTGACCTGGAGGAGGGTTTCCACCTGCTTTTCTCAGTGGAAATGTTTTTTTGGCTAGAATATTACACAGTATGGTATAAAACATATCCCCACTGAGAATACTCTAAAGTATGGCTTAAACTTTCTATTTCATGCAGGTGACGTGCCACCTCTAGAAAATTATGTGGTATTGTTTTAACAAAGTTTGGGTTAGGGTTAAATACGCAATGCTGCAATAAAGTTAATATATTGCAAATTCTTCAATTTTCTTTCTTTATTCTTTATTTGTCAAGCACCATGTACAAATTCATTAATCTTACAAAAAAAGATGTCCCCATGTCCAAATACATGACGTTTCCTACTGTCCATTCCAATATAAAAAATCATTTTGTGCAGAATTTTACAGTGAATACAGAACAGTACAAGTTAACTAGACTGTCGACACATTTGATTATGTGCTTTTTCAAATTTCTAGTAAAATTATTCAAATCTACAGACAATTTCAGACTGTCTGGAGCTGATTCCACTGTCTGATGGTTTGAAAAGAAAAGGCTGCCTGAGTAAAGGCCGAGGATCTTTTTGGAACTAAGCAATTTCAGTTCACAGAGGACCGAGTGATTGGGTAGTTTGTTTGGAACAAAGTTTAATACATTTTTTCAATGTAGGTGGAGCTGCATTATAAATAATTTTGAATACATTTCTCAGATTTGAATACAAAATTAAATTGTCGAAACTGAGCATTTTGTACTTTATGGATATTACAGTGGTGATAACGATGGGGTTTTTATTATATTTCATATATTATGATTTATTATTATAGACGATGGATTATAATATTTGGATGCATTAAACTTTTTAAATTTTGTCATGTTAAACTCCACATAAACTACCCTAATAGCAGATCCCTGTAAATCCCATTAACAAAAGTTCTCTAACACGTACCAACTGTGAACTGGGGTGCAAAACTGCAGCAGGTCACTCCCAGGTCATGAGCATCCTTCTGGACACACAGAATGCTCCCGTCCACTCCCCACAGCCGGAGGCTCCCATGGGTGCTCCCTGTCACAAACATCTGAGCACAGGGTGAGAAGCAACATGCCACCACGCTGGCCTCACTCACAGCAAGACACCTGAGGAAAAACATAACTATATGTGGTACAAAAGTGTTTACAGTTACGTTTACGCTAAAAAATAGAGGGGAACACTGTATGTAAATAAGGTTCAAGTGCAAGGCAACTTTATTTACCTTGGCTGATTTTAGTTTTCATGCAGTCATAGGCCATTTTAATTTGATTCTTATATTCTTAATGATTATGCTATGTAACTTTTCTGAAAGGGGGTAAGCCACCAGCTTGTCTCTATGGATTTGTTGTTGTTTTGCCAGGAATCATCCATTGTATGAATGACATTAATATTATCTAGGCCTATTTCCATGGAGGCAAAATATGAGTTACTAGAATAAATTACAGGTCAAATCTGTGGAGAGGTGACTACACTTACAGTAAGGTTGCAGGTTTTTCAAAGGATTTTTGAACAAATGCACATCTGTAATTGAAAAAACGCAGGTAGATAAAAGTTTAACGCCATAATGTGGAACATTCTCGGCCAAGCTTTATGGTGCGCCCTCCTCCAGAAGAGTTACATTGTGAATCTTTTAATAATACGCAAAGTAATTTGTCTGTAGAGCCTTGATATAAAATATCAAAATTTGCATTTCTAGAATGAAACACCAGATGAAGTGTTGTTGCTTTTACTCCACAAAAAATAAAACTTTACCGTCGCAGCGTTTTGCTGGAGAAATCCCAGAGCGCCGCGGTTCCATCACAAGCTCCTCCGAGCACGAGGCACGAGTCTGGAGCCACGGCGCATGCGCGGAGCGGGCTGCGGGCCGGGTGCTCCAGCGCAGACAGCCGCTCACCTGTGTCCGTGCTCCACACCGCAATGGCGCCATCTGTGGAGCAGCTGAGCAGGTAGGAACCGCAGGAGGTGAAGCAACAGCAGTGCACCCCGTACCCGTGTCCGGACAGAGGCGAGTAGGGCAGCTCCGAGAAGTCCACGGCGCTGTAAACACGGAGCGTCTTGTCCCCAGAGCAGGTGGCCAAGAGGGAGGCAGAGAAGGCACAGCCGCTCACCTCGTCCGTGTGATGATCCAGAGTACACAGAACAGACACCATCTTACACGGGTTGCAAGGCAGAGGCGCAGGGAACGGGTCTGGCACACGGTGGCGTCCTGCCGGTGCAGAGTAGTTAAAAGATTGAGTACTTCCTGTTGAGGGCAGTCATAAGCGCTTATCAGTTCATGTGACTATGCATCACAACTTGAACACTGTGCAAAGTACTCCGCCAGCAACGATAAAGAAGCCTGATCATGATCAGCATCATATCAACACTTTTCAAAAGAAAAACATAACCTATGGAAAATATGGGAACTGCATCTTCAACTGAAACAGACATGATTTTACGTGGCTAATTATTAAACATTTATTCAAAGCACAGTGTATATGTAATAAACTGTACATTGTAGAAAATGTAAACATTACAATAATTTCTTCTGGTTTATCGTGATGCCAACAAAGGACCAATAAATACAGTTGTTTTCCACTGGAGTGATGTCCTGCGATACTTGGCAAAAGTGACTTGAACCACTGGACAAAAATTAAACATCTTAATGTTCACACGACTGCCACCAACATGAAACTTGATTTTCATGTGAGGCACTATATTATACAGAAAGCAACATTCAGCTCAGTGACACATTTAGTTGCAATTATCTTTCAAGGGCTGCTGTAAACAGATATGTTAACACATAAATAGGAAATAAGTATATACAAACCAAGGCATTTTATGGAAACACTGTAAACAGTTCCACACAGTATGTTAAGTGCATATGATATGGTACCAAGTTATTGCCCTTTTATTGCTGCAAATAATTCTGTAAATGTCAGTTTCACAGTTTTATTATTGTCACAAAATTTTAAGTGGAAAGAGATTCAAAATTCTTTTGATCACTTCAGTAATTCAGCCCTTCTTTTGTCAAAAAATCTTCTCATAATGTGTCCTGCTTTTCCAATTTCAGAATCATCCTCATTGAATCGTTCACAGTTGTCAAAGACTAGGTTCACGTCATCCGTAAAGCTCTCCAAACGGGAATACCTAAAATACAGCATATATTTCACTAAGCCAATTCAATACTGGACACAATCATTTCTCCATCTAAACCACATACTGCTTATTGGCGATTTTCTCTCTGATGGTGGAGAGGTCCATGGGCTTCTTCACCACCTTCTTATATCCAGGGACAGATCTGGGGTTCACAGGTTTGAGGAACGGCCAGGCGTCTTGGTGAGCTTCCAACTCACCTAACAGCTGCCTTTAAAATGAAAAGTATGAGCATATAAAAGTTATGACTGGAAATGTATTAAGTTTTTCCAAGTGACAAAATGATCTCATAATAAAAAAAATGCCATAGCCCAACCACAAAGCTTACTTCTATTTTAGGTGCATTATGTAACTTTTATGGTGGAGGGTCTGCCGTCTACTTATGTCCATGGAGATATTATAACTTTAGAATTAAGAATTGCTCCACATTATGACACTAATCTATCTGTATGGAGACAAGCAAGTGACGGCACCAGGCCAAGGTATAGTTCAGATCTGTAAAGAGGCAACCCTGATCAGAGGAAGAATGTACGTTTTTAATGTATTTTTTATATCATAACTAAGTAACATTTCACTGTATTAAATGTTGCTGTCAGTCCATGTCATGGTTAAATATTTATTTTTTGGGTTCTAAGCGTCCATCCTCTTCCTCTGCCGTCTCTGTGCAGAAAACCAGACTTGCAAAAATGGACATCAACCTGAAGATAAGAGCCAGGTTTTCCCAGGTGTATTATTTTATATTTGGCAACATTATATATTTTTGTAAGTGATTATACTGCCTTATTTCAATAAAAAAGAAAAAAGGAAAAGTTCTTTTCTCTGACAGTGTATTCTCAGAATGGAGCTGCAGGGGGAGCTCTATCACTAAAGTTATGCTTTAAGCAATAAAAACTCCTAGAAATGAAGATATGATTAGTGCCATACAGGGATCATTCCAGGCAACGCATTGAAACCCACCAGAAAAGTTACACAGTGCACCTTTAAACTTTAATCTTAACTTACTGGCACACATCCATCTCATCAGTGCCTCCATCTCTCATTTTGGCCTTCTTTGAGACAGGAGGGTCACGTTTGGTCTTGGAGCCGGATGTACCGCTGTCTGCTTTCCTTTTTTTCCCTTCCTTGATACTTTTCCTTGGCGCGCTGCTGCTCCTGCTGGCAGTCTCCTCTTTGATGAGCTCTCCGGACACAGATGGCTTACCGCTTGGTTTTCCTTCACTGGCCCTCTTCCCTCCTCCAGATGTTGGACTCGGATGCGTCTGTGTCTGTAGGGATTGGACACTTTGCTGAATGACAAAACCCGAGGTAGTCTGCGGGCACATGAACAACTTTTAATTGGCAATTGGTAAACTTTTAATTGATGATAATAGACATGCCTGAATGTTATGGGGCACTGCTTTAATCTTGACATCTGCCATAAGTGCAATTGTGGATTTCCATTACTCTCATTATATTCATGGGTTTCAGCTTCCTGGTATATGCAGCATTTTGAAGACTTTCTCCCCAGTCAAAAAATATAATATTTAAAACTTGCTGTGGCTTCACTTTGAAATGGGTGTATCTGTGTCTAAATTATATGAATGAGCCAATGTTTTTTTTATTGTGTTGTTTATTCTGTCTAAACTAAAAGCAATAAATATATATTATGGCAACAGTCCAAATTTTTCATCATTCTGAAACCCACTGACAGATAGATAAGAATCCACCATTACATTTTATCAATTTGAGGAAAGTTTAGCTGTTATAATGTAAATGGAAACACATAGTAAATTATTTGTGCTTCATTACATCATTTCTTTATATAGTAATGCAATGACCAACTCAGTCAGAACTATATGAAACCCATTCTTGTCTTACTTGATGCAGAGGGACAATATAAGAAGATTTTTCATACCTTGCTTGAACAGACAGGACAAAACCAGTCCCCCTCTGGTATGCAGTTGATCTTGGGTTTGAGACAATAAACATGGCAGCCTTTATCACAACCGTCACACAGCAGGAGTGACTCTTCATTATCACCACAGTGACATATCTGGCACTCCTGAAAAACATCAAAGTATTCACCCATGCCAATAGTACTTTTAAATACTGAACAAGATATGTATAAAAGGAGCTAACTGTTTTCGTAATAGCCCGATGCCAAGGAATATTGTTCTGCAGCTGCTGAATGCACAGGACCAGCTGAGCAGAGCTGTGGACCTCAGACAGAGCCTTATGCCACTGTCTCCTCCAGGGGGCGTCCTCTTCCTCTTTCCTGTAAAGTCTCAAAGTCAAATACTGCCAAACTACAAATAACTACTGCTGATGTGACAGAAATCTAGACCTAGAGACCCCCGTGTTATACACGTTAGACAAGTTATAATACTGAGTTTACTCTACTGTATAATTTGAGGTATTATAATTGACTAGAGGATGGTTGAAATATGAAGCACAGTAAAAAACATCTTCACTGTTGCTGTCACTCATTCACTGTTTTGGAAGTCTGTTCCAATAATATTCCCTTACCTCCGTTCGATATTCCGCTCCAACTCTGCCAGCCTGCTGACAGCTGTGTCCAGAGGGCTGAGGACGGCAGGAGACGAGGTTGACTTATACTCATGGTAAACCAGATCCTCCCACTGGGACTGGGGTTTAGGGGGTGTCCAGTCCTGAAGGGGGCAAAAGAGAAAAATAATAAGGTTTAAAGACACAATAACTTACATCTACAAGGAATGTGCGACATCAGCTTTTTCTCTTTCGATTTGATTCCAAATGATTCCAAGGCTGGAATCGTCAATATCCATTTCATATTTGGGTATTTTAGTTAGAAACATATACACATAGCTCATTAAGGCTACAACACTGTCTGTTATTCACAACAGCTATATTCATGAATAGTATTCATAAAAAAAAACAAAACCTTTGTATCAACAGCTGAAATGTCAAATATCTTCAAATGTAAGAGCTATGAGAAGTGGAATCAGCAACACTAAAAAGTTCTAGTTTGTTGTCTCAAATATCGGTCATGTGTTTTAAAATATTGGTTTGCAGCATCATAGCAATTTGCCATTTTCTAGAAGTATCAATTCTTTTAGAACAGTGTTGATACTATAATTTAGAATAGCTGGCATTGAAAGTTTCAATACTTACTATAGATTTGCACATCCTTAACATCTACAGTGGAATTAAGAACTGAAGACACAAAATACCAGCATAAGTATAATGTAATGTGGATAATGTGAGTTACCTTAACTTGCAGGCTGGCAGAAATGACTCTCGACTCCCACGCCTCCACCTGTCTCAGTGCACTAATGTCCCACTTCATGGCCTCTTCCTGAACACACCACTGGTCAACCATCTCCTTACAATAAGCTTGTTTTTCCAGCCTCGCTACATCAATAACTGCATCTATGGAAGGAAACGTATATGATGTAAGTATTAACACATTAATGCTCATGTTGTGGATAAAAAGTAGAGCAGAAAAGTAATACAGGAAGTAGCGCTGAGTTCTAAAATGGAATACCTACCTATGTCATCAACACGGAAAATTGCATTTCAGGCAATTTAAACCTTAATTTAACCAAATAAAATGTGTTGTCATTTATTTGTATTAGTCTAATCGTAACTACTGTGTAATTTAGACAGGATTTGGCCACAGTCATATGCACTTTAAACCATTGTCATCAGTAAAAGCTATATTTGAGTTGAACATGTTTACCTCGTATCTAGGGACACCATAGGTCACGTTTATAAAATCTGAAATACAATACAACACCTTTCCCTTTAGGTTAAGGGGCACTCACCATCTTTCTGATTGTAGATCCGGGCCAGGTACTCCGTGTTCTTTTGTATCTGTTTAGCTAAAGCCTTCTCTCTGATGCCTCGACAATGAAGTGCCTTGCAGAGATGATTCAGTTCCTCCACATTTGGCATCCACCACCAGCCATGCAGCATGTCTGCCAACGAAGACACATTCAACTGTCATATATTTACTACCAAGTTTTTAGACTAAGTGACAGTTGTCGGTTCCCGGGCTGTCTGGAGTAGAATATGTGTTGTCCATGTAATGCCCTTGTGTATGAGCTGGCAGGGTGGTTCTTACCCTTCGGGACAGGCGTAGGGTTGGAGTGCTCCTGGTGCGGCGCCACATCCTCAGCAGGGGGGGAGGAGGGGGCCGGGGCGGGGCTGTCCGTCGAGGGCGCGCTGGGCCGGGTGTTGCCGACAGAGGGATGACTTGTCTGGAGGGGGGCGCTGTTCGCATTGCCCCGTGCATGCTGGGAGGTCACATCCCTCGCGGGGGGTACAGAGCTGCCAGCGAAGGGCAGGCCTGAACTTGTCAATTCTCTGGACATGTCGCACAATATCCCTCCGCCGTGATGAGTGCCAGACTGGGCATGCTGGGGATACAAACGTATACATGCTCATTTTTAAGTTGTTTTTTTTAAATTAACTTTTTTGCTTGCTACTAAACTGTGTACATGGAGTTTTAATAGCATTGGTAACACTGTTATTGCAGTTATTATAAAGCATGATGGAAAATTATAATAAAAACAAACTGTTTATTAAGATTGGTTCCGGCTTAGTAACTACGTAATTAATATCCTAACTTTATTCTTGCTTTATTATGGCTAGTTAAGATGTGGTTATTCTAAAGTGGTACTGCATGGTCTCCTGTTCCTAGTTATTAATTTAGTTAGCAATAGAATCTAAATTTTAAAAATCTAGGTAAATTTGAGGTCTAAAATAGTCTAAAACTGAGTGTGTGTTGCCTCCAGTGGCCAGTACATTTCAAAAGGCATGTGACATCATGCAACTGTGCCTTGATTAGAGCTTTTTGGAAACTGGCTATAAGGGTGGAGTTTGAAACGGTAATGCCTGTAAAAACAATCACACAGTTTGTTATGCCTCTAGACTCTACCCCTCCTCTCTCTCCCCCTTTTTCTCCTTCAGGCACTACCCAATTAAAAAGACACTGTACCTGATTTTTACCGTCTTAAAAATGTGAGAAACAGAACTAGTTCATTTTAAATTGTTTGCAGTGGTCCAAACTTACACCTCCTTGCATGCTAATTATTTACCGCGAGTTTGTCATAATACGCCAACAGTACAATACTTTATCATTGGATACAGGCAGCGCACAGCGGCCTCAGTGTGAAACTAAGACCTGCTTCAACAATATCTGTAGTGGGACGACGATTTTTACTTCATTCACTGATTAAAGGGATTGTATTCTGTTTTAATGTTATGGAGTTTAGGTGTTTAGCCCCACTTTAAGGTTTCCAAATTTAACTGGATTAATTTTGTTGTGAATCATCAAAGCTTTATTCACACAACCAACCTGCTGCTGCATGTCTCCATCCTCAGTTGAACTATAGGCACTAGAAATATGAGCTGAAGGAGTTTGTGAAGAGCATGAAGAAGGGGCAGGACTCGTGTTGACAACGGGCTTAGTACACGGAGGAGGCAGATGGCTGATCCACTGGTTCACAAACACGCTACTTTTGTGATGCAGAGGTACAGAGGCGCTTGTCCATGAACTGCTTTTGAACTTGGGGCTGGGAAAATGAGTAGAAGCCAGTGGAGAATTATCAGCGTTAGAGTTCATGGGCTCTCTTAGGTTATTGTGAATGCTGAGGTTTGAGTCCGCGGTTGTTTTGGCCTCTCTGTCGACATCCTCCTCTTTTAAAGGCGTCTCTCGTCCAGTGCTGTGTCTCTTCTTGCTCAGAATATCCTCATGACCTGGGCAGATTGAACATGATAGTTTTAAATGTCAATTAAATGCTAGTTATTATATAAGATAAATCAGACGAGAAAACATTTTGTGAACAGGTCACTCTCGACTTGGACAACTGGTCAGAACAACAATGACTATTTTAAGTTGCCTATTTGTTGTTTATTTGGTCGTGAGTAGGCCGGCCGCAATAACATGGGAAATATATTACTACTACTACCACAACTACTTCCACAACTACATGACACAGATCATTTCTGTGGTTAGTACTTGGATGGGAGTCCACTGGGAATATCAGATACCACAGTGGGGCGCCAGTGGCCAGAATTGTTGTATCCTTAGGCAAGCTACGTTACTCACATTACACCCTAGTATGAATGCGGTGTGTTTGTGAGCCTTGGTGGTGGTCGGAGGGGCCGATGGCGCAGATTGGCTATTGGCTATTGTCTATCCAGGGCAGCTGTGGCTACAATAGCTTACCACCATCGCGTGCGGAGTGAATGAATAATGTACAAAATTGTAAAGCAACTTTGAGCCTCTGGAAAAGCACTATACAAGACTAATAGTTATTAATACCAATAATAATAACAATACAAGTAGTGGTAATAAGCATACTGCATTACGCAAAAAAATAAACAAAACATAGTGTGTTTTAAGTACATACATTGTTCAGATTCCATCCCCTCCACAAAGACCCCTCCACACTCAGGGAGAAGCCAGTAAGACCTCTTGTAGCGGTCCTGTCCCAGCATCATGGAGTGCAGTGAATATGAGGCCTCCAGGAGCTTCTGTCTGAGCTCAGTCTTTTGCTAAAACATTAAAAAAATTGCCCATTACAAGTGTACTAACAAATACATGACAAATTGTGCTCATAATTTACTTTAGCCACTTTCTCAATTTGTTTCTCCAGCTCCTCCACACTGGCAGAATGTATGTTGTCGTCCTGTTTGGAAAAAATGGTGAAAGCTAATGAATCTAGAAACACAAATGTAAACAGGGATCGTTCTTCTCCTGACCTCCTCTTCAGTTCTCTTAGCTTTCTTCCCCTCCTCCTCTTCAGCCTCCTCGTCCTCTTCATCGTCACTCTCCTCCTCTTCATCCTCGTCTTCCTCACTTTCCGCCTCTTTTCTTTTCCTTTTGTTCGTAGCTGCAAGGTTATCACAATTCTGCGTGCCCTCTGCCACTTTCGTTCCAGTCTTCTTGGTATGAATTCTCCTTAGTCTGTCAAGTTGAAATGATTAAATATGGTTTAACAAGATCGACTAGCAACATATTTTTACTGAACGTTTTATTTGACTTTTACTGACTTGGTAAAAGAAACACTTACTTGCGAAGCGCTCCCTCCACAATCCACTTCTCCTTCCTCAAATTGGCCATGTGATCAATGTTTTTATCAATTTCACTGTAAAACACAAAAAATACTTAAGGTAATGTTAAAGTAAAGTAGAGTTTATAGTAGACTTGTAAACATAAATTAAACGGGGGAACAACATAATACGCAAACTCTACACAACTCAGTTTTTCTACTTGCTTGCAAAGATTGTGAACCATTCAAGCACTGCATTCTAATAACAAGAATACACTTCGATTTCATTGTGAAGCTTATGATAAACCAGAACAGAGGGAGCCTTTACATTATGCTGCAATGGACACCAGATGTCTTTCAAAACCAGGCCAGCACTGCTAAAATTAATGAGTCCTGGATTGATGCAACCACATGAAACTGTCCATCAGTCTACAGCCATCATATTCTTTTGATTTTAAGGTCATAAAGCTCAAGGCCAAATGTAAATCATCTGAGTGAGTGGCAGAATTACAATAACATTATTATTCTACTATAGAACAAGTGTAGGCCTATTAAAATAATGCTAACTGAGCAGTGGGATCGTTTTTGTTAATTGTTCTTGTTTTGTTCTGTTCTGTCTTGTTTAAGATGAAAATAAAATAAGATAATTTTTTAAATTTTATAATTATTTAATGTCTAAGATGGTTCCATACCTGACCACAGCTTTACAGCAGCAGAGCTTGTTCACCAGATATGCCAGTACGGAGGCCTTCTCTGATGGCTGGAGTGCCCGGAAGTCTTTGGTCCTAAGACTCAGGGCCAAAGTGCTCATGGAAGAATCTGGATCACAGTGATTTTCCAAGTAGATCCTCAGAGCCTCTGATACATTGTCACTGTCCAACTTCACGTTTGACAGAAGCTCTCCTAAGGCAGTTTTCATCTAAAAGAAGGTTAATAAAATAGATGTCAATTAAAGATATATAATTAAACTTGTTATAAAAATAGTAGAGATCGACCAATATGGGATGCTGATACCGATATTTCAGACCCCACAGAAGCCCGTGAGCAGCCAGTAAGCTTTGTTAATATGTTTGTGCCGATTCGTAGGGCAGATTTTGATCATTTTCCTCAAAATATATGACTTAAAACGACAATAAATTCAGTTACTGTCTATGCAAAAAATAAATAAATAAATAAATATCAACAGAAATTACTTTTAGATATCCGTAGCCGTGTTTTACTACTAACCTGAAACAGAGGGAGCATTGTAATCACATTTTGTGCAGAGCCCTCGTCGTACTAAAATGTTACAATAAAAATGTATGTCTCTTTTTCAAGCAGTTAAGGCGGCCAGAGATTTAAGGCAGTTAGCCGATTTGCCAAAAAGTGTAAACATCAGCCTGCTATATTAGTCAACTGATATATCGGTCTGTCTATAATGAACAGCTCTAACCTTGTGTGTGTGAGATAGACTGGGGTCCCCCACAGCAGCAGAGACCATGTTCACCAGAAGCCTCTGTAATTTGTCCACACAGTCTGTCATGTTCAGTAATCCTCCCTGAAGCTCACTTAGACTCAGTGCGTTTAGGTTCAGGACCTTCCCAAATCTGTGCACGAACTGTAGAACCATGAGGCAGTCTGAGAACGCTCTGCCAGACAGAACCAGGCCAGGAACACGGGGGAGATTGGGAAGTGGCTGGGGAAAGGAACACAGATTTCAAGTCTTTTAATTACAGAGTACATTTTTATGAAGATATTACACTGTATTACTTTATTAGCTATAAAATGCTTTCGAACTCAAAATGACTGTTTACAGCATTCCCAACAGTACACATTATTGAATTCTATTAAATTTTTTGTGAAGTCATTGTATTTTAACAACTATATGATTTCACTCTTGGAAGACTTCTTTTCGTAAGCATCTGTGTAATAAACAAAGTCTCCACTTGATGGCAGTATTTCAATCTCTTTTTTAAAAGACAAATTTCAGAATCAGATTTTTTTTTCTTTTAACCCATTTCAGGGATATCCTATGAGATGAATAGTCTTGTTTGCTGGACTAAAAGAGTAAATGGTCAAGATTAGAACTGATAGTTATGTTTTGTAAAAAGTTAATGACAGCGCACCTTATGATCTGTTAAACACTGGTCTTCTCTGGGTTTCTTCAGCTCTTGTAATTCCAGCCGTCTGAGCTCCAGTTTTCTTTCTTTGTTCAACAGTTTCTCATCATTTCTTTCCTTCTTTAGACGCTCCTTTTCCTAGTCACATAAGACATATAGGTAAAGAGGACCACATATTCAGGTTTCCCTCTGACATTCAAAGATCCTAGGGACTACCCACCTCTGCTTTCTTACGGGCCTCTGCTTCCTTCAAAAGCATTAGATGTTGCCTTCTTCTCTCCTTCTCCTGTAAACAGAAATGTTCTAATTGATTCCATGTTTGGCCATCATTATACTGATAAAGATCTAAAGATTAAATGGGTGACAGAAAACATCATGCAGAGATGGTAAGGATGCAAACTAGGGTTTACAGAATAAGACAACATATTTCGTTTTTGTGTTTTTATTAATTATGGTACCTAAAAAAATTCAGCTGTTGCTAAATGCATCCATTCAAATTGTGATTTTGATTTGATTGCAATAAATCTTGCAGCCCTAACCTCAAACTGGTTAAAATATAGTAAGCAACAAGACATTAGACATTTGTTAAAAATTATAAGATGAAACAGAATCATAACTATAACCGCAAGGGGGCAAAAACATGCAGGGCAACACTGAACGGAATGACTGCAGGCAGTTAATGTTAGGCAGTTACAAGCAGGGTTCACGACCAGACAGCAATATTTTAATTAAACCTACCCAAACAATATCTAGCCTATGCAACTCCATCACCTGGTAGAAACATTTTCAAAGATTTAAAACCACAGTGTAACACGGCAATGAAAAAAAACAAAAACAATCTCTAGTGAATGTGCTTACCATCACTTACTCATATGATTATTATACTGTACATTAATCGTAATATATTTTTCTTAATATACTCTTTGTAGTTATCTTTACCTGGTGCTTCTGCAAAATTGCATGCTGTCTCCTCATCTCCCTTTCCTGTAACGTAAAATATAAAGTACTTTAGAAAAAAACCTTTGTCACATACATGAAATAACTTATTTTGACGTTTTAAAATGTGCTATATTGTATTGAGATTAAAATCTATTTGTAATGTACATTTGAACATAATCGAGACTTTAAGTAGATACTTTTAGAGCACGTATTACTTGAAGCACAACTTTGAGCATTACGTTTGTAATTATTGCTTGGTTTGGAGGGATAGTACCTGTGGTAAACATTTATTATAGTTTTAGTCTAATCATAACAATTGTGCAATTTAGACAAACTTTGGCCCTTGTTAACATTATGGTTGCTAGGTAATGGTTATGGAATTACCTCTGCCCATGTCATATCTGCTGCCCACGTCCAGGAAGTAAAAAATTAATTAACAAAAATGTATTACCCAGAAAAAAAACTAGGCAAGATTTTGATGTTAACTATGTTTCGGAGAAATGAGTGGTCTTGCCTGTCATATGTACTTAAAGGCAAAATCTCACCTGGCTCCGTTTCTCTGCCCTTAATATTTTTGCATTAGCGGCTTCTTCTTTCTTCTTCCTTTTTGCCTGTGGCCCAAACCGATATTATTATTACAAACACGTACGCAATTTCAAACAACAGTGGCGTGTGTCTATTTTGTGTTGTATCTAATTGAATTCTTGAGATAATTATTTCTACCAATTGACGATAAATGTCAAACCATGTGTCATGTGTATTAAGAAATTCATGCTGGCAGAATAAATTATGCAAAATCTACCATCAGTCATTAGAGGCTAAATTAATCCTGTCAAAATTTGCCTGTGAAGTGTGTCGGGTGATATTTGAATAATTAAAAACAAATGTATTTTTGGTTCTCTTGTCAAAAAGATACAAAATTTTCAGTTTAACCAACTTTTTCATAGTGCATAAACCTCACAAAACTGCTGACATTTACAAATTTCACATGAATTTTTCAAAAAACTAATTAAGCATTAGTGACATGTCCACAGTACATGCAGTAACTTAGTGGGAGCATAGTTTAGATTAGACTTTGGCCTGGCTTTTAATCCTATCAAAATGTTTTACAATGTTTCAGCAATAAGTTTTTTCGGACCGACCTCCAAAATTTGCTGTGCACGGACTTCCTTCTCCAGCCGGATTTGCTGAATGCGCCGGATCTTCTCCTGGTAAAAGGATGAGACCCAGATCAAATGAATTAAAGAGTGAAGCCATGCGTGTTATAGAATGGACTGGGAGGAAGCTACAGCGGCTATATGCAAATGGGTGCAACTTGGAAGACAGCAAGTTGTGAAATTTTCTAATACCACTGTTTAGGCTACGTTGATACAAAGTGTTCTTACTTGCTGTTTAAGAATCTTCAGCTGTTCCTTCTTTTTGCGTTTTTCCTCGGCCGCCAGTATCGCTTTATTGAAAAAGAAGATGATCATTGTAATCAGAAAACTTTTAGAGTTCAACAAGATTTAAAGGAAGAATAAAGGACATAGTGTGTTTTACCTCGTTGTTTCTTCGCTTCCTTGGCTGCTTGTGCCCTTGCCTGCTTCTCAAGGTTTTTCATGATCTTCATCTGAGTGGCTTGTCGAGCTAGTTCTACAAAAGATGATGAATTTGCAATGTTCAAACTTTACTGTGTAACTTTTCTGGTGGAGTTTACGTCACCTGTCTCCATGGAGATTACTGTTACTGATCTATTGTTATGAAAATGATTTTAACATAATTCCTGACTGATATGGGTGACAGTGACCCAGTGGTACGAGCACTTGTCCACGAACCTGAAGGTCGGAGGTTTGATT
Organism: Periophthalmodon schlosseri; assembly: GCA_000787095.1. Classification (NCBI taxonomy): domain Eukaryota; kingdom Metazoa; phylum Chordata; class Actinopteri; order Gobiiformes; family Gobiidae; genus Periophthalmodon; species Periophthalmodon schlosseri. The sequence continues at coordinate 143,797 of KN478048.1, read as the reverse complement.
CCCGCTCAGGCCAAGTTCTGTCATTGTGTCTTAAGCACCTTGCCTGGTATTAAAGTTGTGTGTGAGTGAGTGACAGGTGGTGATCGTAGGGGCCAAAGGCACAGACTGGGAGCCCTGCTTTCAGGGCAACTGTGGCTACATAAGTAGCCTACAAACACAGAATGCGGAGTGAATAATGACAACAGTGTAGTGCTTTGAGAGGCTTTGAGTCTATAAAGTGAATTTCAAAAGCATTATTATATTATTACTCAAGCAATTTTGAATTTTACTAGTTTGTACCAACCTTGAGCCTCCAGTTTCCTCAGCAGCTTGGCATCAGCACCGTCTTGTGAATGAACAAGAGGCTGCAGTGAGTGTGTGTGTTGACCCTGAGTTTTCCTTTGACGCCTTCCATCCATAGCGATGATACAGGGAGCGATCTCCTCCTCAGCCAACGGCGTCCACTGTAAACCCTCCAGGATGACAGAAAAGAAAGGAAGAACACTTGGTAAAATTTATCTTAAAGAATAGGAATTAACTGTAGGTCAAAAGAATGAGTACTAAAACTTTACTTCTGGTCCTTCTCTGGCTTGGTAGAACTCCCCAAGATGGATTTTAGTGCTGAAGCTGAAGTTATCTCGAGAAATTTCAGTTATCCCGTTTCTGAGTAAATACTATAGTAAAAAAATACTATTAATTGTGGAAGTAACCTTGTATGTGAGGTTATTGAAGTATCTACCTTCAGTACATCAGGATACAATCTGAGCTTCTTTCCACAGGGAGCGTAGTAACAGACTTCTCCCTGCAGACGCCCCGCCTCAGCCCGGACCCGCGTCACTCTCTGCCAGCTGAGAAATAAGTCCATCAATATTAATCAAGTAAATACATTTCATAAATGATCAAGATAAATATTTACAGAAACCTCTTGAAGATGCCCTATGCAACTTTCCGGCTGAGGGTCCGTCACCTGCTTAATGTTGCATTGCCTGGAATGTCCCACAGTATGGCCTTAAACATCTATCATTTATTTCATTGCAGGCGTTTTCATCGCCCAAAAATATTTTTAAAAACATGCATTATTACTGTGAGCAGGGTCATCTCTCCACATACCTGACCTCTAAATTGCCCATGGAGGAAGATAACTTTAACGCAATACTTTGGAACATTTCAGGCAGACAATAACATCTCCATAGAGACAAGCAGGTGATGGATCCTCAATCAAAAATACTAATAAAGTGCACATTCTATGATGTCAGAATTTGATCTTAACAATACAGAACAATAAGGTCAAAAGCAATTTTTCAACATGTACAATAGGGTCCCTCTGGGCTCAGGACTCTCCTGAAATGAAATTCCAAATCTCAAGCCTATCCTGATCAAATAAAGAATATATAAAAAACAAATTCACAATGTACCAATAGGATAAAACGGCAGTCTTTTTCTTTTAATGTAAATAAACAATTTAAAGTTTATCTCACCCAAAATCCAAAGGTACTCTTAACGCTTTCTCATCTATTACTCTCCTCCTCTGTACTGTTTTAAATAAATGTAAAAAACAGTAACAGTAAACAGCAAATCTCCACACAAAAAAAAAAAAAAAAAATCTGAACATTTTTTATCTAGTGAAATGTAAGACAAACATGCTGTACCTGGGAGACGGGCTGTTGTAGAAGATGCAATGCTGCTGCTGTGTTTTTTCAGTGTCTCTAAGCTGGTCATTACACTGCCACAACTGTCCAAGGTGGGGCACGAGGTCTTGAGAAGGGAGTAGCTGGCTGAGGGACTGGGTGAGGACTTTGTTAACAATTTGTTACGTTTCTGAGGAGTTCTGTATCCATCACTATTGGTCTCACTGCTGCCTTTTACATCATCCGACGATTCAAAGATTACTCCAACACTGCTGCTAGAATCTGTGGCGTAGAGAAATAAAATTAAACCTAAAGTAAAAACAAATATTACTACAAAGGCACTTACCTGATGTGTTACTGCTGGCATCTTCAGTATCATTGCCATCTATTAAGGAGTCATCAGAGTCTTCAGTTTTAATCTTATCTGTCTTATTTTGTCCGTTTAGATTACGGAGTCCCTGACACATTAAACCACTGGTACCTTTATATGGGGAAATACTTGGTGGCTGCTTACTTGATAGATAGTTGATAGGCATTGGAAACTGGGAGCAAGGCGCTAGTGGACTGTTTGTGGGATTACGTGGTTGAGTGACCAGAGCCAGTGGAGCATCCTGAGTCAGTCCATTTGTGTGAGAGTTGAGAAGAGGAGCACTTTTGTTCTTGGTTGGAGATGATACAAACAGTTTACTCAGGGATGAGAGACTGGATGATTGAGAGGTAGAGTTTTTGACGTGTATATCTTGGGCTTGGGTTGAGGGATCGGATTTTGAGACCAGCTATGAAAGAAAATGCATTAATGTTAAAGGTGCACTATGCAACTTCTAAAAGGGCCCATATTACACCATTGCCTGATTTATGTTATAATGTTGTTTCCTCATCAAAAACATACCTGGAGTTGTGTTCCATTCACACACGTTTAACACACAAACCCTGCGCATTTAGGATGAGTTCCTCTCTGAGACAGAAAACACTCTGTTCAACCTTGTGATGTCATGTGGTAATACAGGAAGTGCTCCACTGTGTTTTTAAACTCCATATACCTTCATTAGAATCATTTGGATAATTTCAGTCTTTGAATTGCCAATCTCTACTGAACTAAAAGGGAAAAAGGTTAACTTGAAATATACAGCTTCATGACATCACAAGGTGAAACAGAGCATTTGAGCTTTGGATATGTAGACAGACTAATAATAAATGGTTACTCAAACATGTGTGAAAGAAACAAAACACATCTCCAGGTATGTTTTTGATGAGGTAACTTAACTTGGCTTAAAACTCACTAGAGTCAATTTTGTGTAATACAGGACATTTAAGGTAAAGGGTAAAACATATCTGCTTGTCTCCATGGAAATCTTATTGCTTTTCCTGGAATGGTACACAGGATATAATTAAACTGTTCTTGCATTTATTCAATTAAGAGTTTCTGTTGCCCAAAAAACACGCATTGTTAATGTGAGTGGTCTTGCCTCTGCACAGATCTGACCTGTAGCTTGGCTGGTGGTGTCACTTACCTGTCTCCATGGATATAGATAAGTTTAATGCCAAACTGTATTAGTACCATTTTACTGATGTACTTTTTAAGCAGGCATATCAATATTTATAAAATTGTAAAATACTTCAGTCTGGTGTGATGCTTGTTTAGATCTATACAAACAATTAAAAGCATTGGACATTAATAGTTGAATACTTATAGCAAAAATCTAGGGATATTAGGGATCCATATTAACATTAAAATCTATTGTGCAATAGAGTCCACAATTCGCGACAGTATGGCTTCCTAGTAAAAATTACTTTCTCAAATATTTGAACAGTAGATACAAAACCCAATTCAAACTGTAAATGGACTTACCCTCTTTAGAGCACTACTGTCTACATGAAGTCCCCTTGATGTCATATTGCGAGCCATATCTACAGAAGACGACACCGACAGTCTGGCATTGTGTGATAACTTCTGAGCTGGTAACGTGGGTAAAACAGAGAGTGGAGGAGATTTGGACGAGGACAAAAATAATGGGTTTGGTAAGGAAGAGGTCTTGGATTTCAGAGAGAACCACCAGTCTTGTTCCTTTAGATCTGGGTTGATTCTCAAGTGCTGCTCCTCTGAGGGCACGGACAGGAGAGGGTTGGGAGGATGAGCTGAGATCATAGGGACACAGTGCTGATTTCGCTGGTCTGTGGTGGTGTCCCCGTCTACAGCTGTACTTCCAGGGCTCTTCTTTGGAGTGTCATAAGTGCTGTGCGTCAGCCGCTGAGTGGGAGGAGGGAGAGGGAGACAGCATGTTATATCAGTCTGTGAGAGCCGGACAGAGGCAGCTCATACTTACCCACACCTGCAGCTAAATGGAAAAGTTGCACCTTTAACGATTATGTATGTCGACAATGTGCTTGTGTTCTAGCTAAAAATATATTTTTGTAGACCACTTATCTTCAAATGTACAATGAGCATAGTAACGCATCATTAACTTATATCCTGCATACAAAATTGTAATCATATTAAAATCTCCAGGATCACTTACCGAAAGCTTTTTTGTCAACTTATAATCTTTATCTGAGTCAATGGCATCACTTCCATCACTGAGGTCTTCCTCCTCTTCCTCCTCTTCCTCCAGGTTCTCAGGATCAGAGCTGCTGTCAGTGTCTTCGGAGCTCTCGGACAGAGATCCAGACCGGCTGCTCGTACTCACAGCCTCCTCAGGTTCACGGGGCTGCCAATAGGAAATATGAACACAGCCAACAACAACAAATATAAAAGTGAAATAATATCCTTACCAAATCTTTCATGTTATTCTCTTTTGTTGCACACAGCTGGAGATCAGGCTTCACCACAGCTTTCCCATCGAGAGGGTGACAACTATTAACAGCTGCATTTAAATCTGTAGAAAAATAACAAGCATTTATCACAGCAGTATGTAAAATCTGGTTACCTGTAAACTGATGGATGAACGTTCTAGTTAAATATGCCAGTTTATGTTCTAACAAGGTTATCATGACTAGTATTATTAAAAAAAGAAAAGTTATTAAAATGTGTTGTAATGTTGCAATCGCATGTATACCAATTCTTGTACCATGCCATGTGCATTTTTTGACATGTTAGATTAAAGGTGCATTATGTAACTTTTCCAGGGGAGAATATACTATGCTTGTCTCCACAGAGATGTATTTTTGTACCCAGAATGTTCCACAGTATAGCATTAAACTAATCCATGTCCAACCCAAGTTACAGTTCAGATTTGAAACTGACTAAAGGCTAAGTAGATACATTTAAAGCCATAATGTGGAACATTCTACACAAAGCGATAATATCTCCAAGGAGACAAGCAGGCACCACCCTCCACCAGTAAAGTAAGTTAGTGCAAAGTTTGCTACTAATACAAAACTAAATTTACAGTGGAGGTCATGAAATAAACACAGCTTCAAAGCTCCCCAGAGAGGCATTGTGCCTGAAGACCATCTGTTTCTCATCTCAATCTTATCAAGCTTCAAAGTCATGTTATCAAAAACTTTTACCCAATCAGGTGATACTATGGCAAATAAAAAAACAACTTACCTGCTATTTTTCCATATTGGGAGTGAGCAGCAAGTACTGAAGACAAGTCCAGACTTTCAAGACCACTAAACGCACCATTTTCCAAGCTCGATGTGTAGAGGCCAAACGTTTGACTTCTACCTATAAAAAGAAACAACAAATATGAATATGTGTAAACTTATTAACATAATATGAAAAAACAATAAGTGAGAGTATGTTAATGTACAGGATTTGAAAGCACACGCCTCACTGCCGCTTGCTGCATAATGGCTCCGATCATAATTAGAATTCAGTAAAACAGGAGGATGTGAGCACAGTGTGGGGCTGTCAGACATCACAAAAATAAAAAGGAGGGCAAAAACGGCCACAAGAGCATTAACATTTTAGATTTTTCATTTAATATTTAGCAGTGCTTATGCAAAATTCTTAATTCATAATTAATTCTTAATTAAATGAATACTAGCCGTTTCTTACTGCTTCACACAAATAGATTGTCTTTCCATGATATCACTGAGAATGGAGGGCACGTTCTTCAATGTGATTTTTTCCCATTTTTAATAACAGGACTGAAAAGTGGTGGAATTATTCAAACAAATTGGCATTAAGGTACTAATCAAAGTGCTAATCAAAACAATATGAGAGATGAGAAAATGATGGATATAACCCAGTGAACAGCCCTCAAGCTAACCCTGGATTTCCTATGCTGATAATTCTCAATTACTTAATGTATTGAGCTGAAGAAGTCCTACAAATGGCATCCATTATGAAAAAGCTATGTGAAACCCATACATTATAAAATGTAAAACAGTCAACAATATATTCAAATCTAATTAAACGATCAGCAGAAATGGTGAATTAATTTACATTTATTACTTACTGATTGATGGAATACCTGAAAACCCATTACTACCATCCCCCAACCCAGGTCCTCATCAACACAGCAACCCTCCAGTCTTTGATTACAAAATTAACTATTGTACACAGTCATTTGTTTAGAGGTTATCAAAATTGTCCAGCATTACAGAAAATCCAGTAATAATTTTATACTGTGTGCCCCTTATTAAACTATTTGAGACGTTTGTCCAAGCTGTCATAACAATACCACAAAAAGGCTACGATGCATTCAAGAGCCAAAGGAAAAATCTGATGTTCAGTAAAAGTCCAGCGTGTTCACTAAGTCCATTTCATCTGTCAATATTTAATCGTCTCTAACAATCATTTGTAGGCCGCACAAAGGGACAAAAGAAAAGATTTGAGATCTGTAATAAATAATGGCATTCTTTAAAAAAAAAAAAAAAATTGGTAACCTTTGACAAATGTGATATTTTGAGGCACATGACCAAATGACCAAATCCAACCATGGTATTAATAACCGTACATACAGTGTGCAGTTTGTACCGTAAGCGTTGAGAGGGGGGCTGAATACGGAGCTGACCGCAGGGCTGCACTTGGAGGGAGGTGTCAGGGAAGAAGACACGGGTGAAGGTAGGCAAGTCAGTCGTTCAGAAGTGTCCATTTCTCTTCCAAACAAAACAAAAAAACAACAAGTCAATAAAGAAATGCACCGCTGTCCTTTAGTGATTCTCAGACATTTCACATCAATTACACCTAAGAAAATATTTGACCTTCCAGACCTAAACAGGTACCACCAGATCAGGTCTGTAACAGGATTATTCAAGTCTGAATTAGGTCTAAAATGAGGAATGATAATATAATTTCAAACTCAATTTTGGCACTAACAAAGAAGCTCAGTACTCATACTCAGTACTGATTAAAAAAAGTGTTTGTTTTTTTTTTTAGACAATAGACATTTTTAGACACAACAAACACAAAATAATACTATTCTATATTACCATGTGGTTAGTTAGTTCTAATAAAGCTCAAGATCATTTTAAAACTGTTCAGGAAAAGTAAAATTTTGTGACTTTTTTAGTATTGATACTTGCTCAAATGAGTATTTTGTTTGAATACTAGTTTTAGTATTGATCGGTATCTGATTTTTAATACTTTTGACAACCATAACTAAAATAGATATGACTACACAATTCGATTCTTGTTTAAACCACTTAATGACCAAAAAGGAGGACAAAAACGTGTATTAAACTGACTCAAAATCAAGCAAATATTAGTACTGAAAAAAAAAAAATCTGTATACCACCAATAGCCGATCATAACGCTACTTTATACCAAACATATATCGCATTATCTGGCATTTGTTTTTGTTGTTGATTATAATCTCTGTTTTCCTCTGTCTCTTGCGTGGTCCACTGCTGATGAAAACACCAGCGGTTGGTTGATTAATTTGAGCAAACAAAAGCTATCCTCTGAATATCAAGTATCATCCTTCACCAAGAGCAGCTTGATTAGATGTAAATGACGTGTCGCTGTAGCCATGCTTCACTGAAAAGGCCACTGCTTTCTGCACCATTAGAGGCAGAGGATAAAACAAGAGACAGGGGAGAAGGTGTAGGAGAGTTTTGATGCATTTTAAATTATGCACAGTGGTTGTTGGATTGACTGTTGTGAACTGGGTAACTTTTATGGAGAAGTTATTTTGTTCCACAGCATTGTATTCCCCTGGGATTAATAAATTATGTATCTATCTACCTATTTTATCAGTCTTCACGATTACAGATGGTAGTTTTTAGGGATGGGACGATAAACAAAAATATCGCTTATCGTGATACAAAGGGTTGACAATAATCGTTCGTGGGACTTTTTATATAATCGTGATAATCGCCAACAAAGATAATCGCCATTGTGTCACCAGAATGTGCAGAAAAAAAACTACTTCTCCCTGATGATCTCCTCTAGGTCACTGTTGTTTTCACTTATAACAAAGTGCAATACTTTAACAGTTGCTTTGAATAAGTAGCATTTTAGTCCAAATGAGACATTAATTGATATTAAAACTAGTATTGAAACTAGATACTCATTTGAGAACACAACTACACTAAAACCTCAAACAGTCTTCCTGAAGATGTGAGACAGGCCTCTACTTTGACAATGTTTAAATCCAGGCTCAAAATGGTTCCGTTTAGCTGTGCATATGACTGAAAGGTTTTTAGTCTGCACTCTTCTATTTTAATGTAAATTTTATGATGATTATTTATGTTTTTTTATTGTGATTTTAATGTCTTTCTTATTCTGTAAAGCACTTTGAATTACTTTGTGTACTAATTGTGCTATACAAATAAACTTGCCTTGCCTTTTACAGATGAAATTAATAACAAATTTTACTTTTCCTGAAAGGTACATAACTAAAAAAGTTAAGAAAAAAGGTATTTTACTTAATATAGAAATCAAGTTTGATTTTATTTATTGTTCTGTACTGTAAACTATGAGCAGTACTATAAGGGGAAGAAATGAAAAAGAAACAAAAAAAAAAAAACGCAACTGAGAGCTTCATTCAACTTGGCACAAGAAATTGAGTCAAAAACCAATACAACTATTCTGAATGTATTTTTCACATTGGCATTGTTTTATATGGAAAAGTACGCTATGAGAATCTATAACAACCGAAATGAAGTGAATATTCCTCCAGCTGATCCATCATACAGCACTGAGCCTGTCAGCTGTACACAAACATCCTCAATATGAAAAATAGGAGCTTATCAACACAGTCACTGCTCTAATGAGGCAAGAGGCAAAGGCATCCATCACTGCTGCTACAGTCTACTCATCATAATGAACATCACCAATCTCCAACCCCATTTAGGGACATATTTCTCCAACTACAGGAAAAACAAACAGTATTTCTCAGTGCCATATCGCTCCACGAAGCACACCTACAGAAGACGAGCGCAGACAAGGGACTTATTAAACTTCTGCAAATAGTGTTGGGAATCAGACCTGCTGTGAGGAAGAAAAGCCTGCCGCCCCCGTTACCTTGGCTACAAAGAACAACGGAATCACGGGGATTAGAGATAAACTTGCCAAATAGCACGATAAAAGGAAGTCTAACATGGTTTTTATTTTCAAAGGAGCCAGGCAGCTTAATAGATTGCTCTTATAGACTAGACAAATCTACTAACAGCACATAAACTCAAATCAGGTTAAGGTTTCCCCCATAGGGAAACATGTTCTCTGCATTTGACCCATGTTTCAGTGTCGCTGGGGCAACCTGTCAGGAGCAGTGGGGCCACGACGCAGTGCCTGGTGACCCAACTCGAGATTTTGAGCTAGTCTTGGTCAGGCCTTAGCTGGAGCATTTTTCCTGTTGTGCATGTTTAGGGTTGAGTGCCCAGAGGAAACTCACCCAGACACAGGGAGAAAAATGCAACTCTAAAACTCACAGAAAGGTCTGGGCAGCCCGGGAGTCAAACTCGGAATCTTCTTGCTGTGAGGCATGAGTGATAGTCAATCAGCCTCCGGCCAAATTGTGTCCTATAAAAATACTTGAAGAAATCCAAAACTTTAACAATATTGAAAATATTACAAAGACAAAGTAAACGAGTCTGGCACACCCTGTTCACACTGTTAGATATGTCCATGTTTATTATGTGTTCTGTCACTGTAGCCCCAAGTAATGCCCAGCTTGTTTATATCCAAGTTTGACTATTTCACAGAGTTTATTCTTAGAAAGAGAAGAAAAAAAATCCCGTTTATCCATCACCATGGTCATCAAAGTTAGCCATTTTACATCTGAAGTCAGAGTTCACTCAGATCTGCTCTGTTTTCTCACATTTATTAACAACTTAAATACTTCCTCAAAGTTTGAAAATTATGTGTTTATCAATAAAACAGTCTATATTCCAAGAGTTATTGTGTTATTTGACAAAACTTCAGTTCATCTATTGTATGGTTTCTATAGCAACTTCAGTGCTTCCATGAAAATATTTGGATGTATGCGCAGGAAAACATGTCACTAAGGAGGATTTTGACACATGTCCAAAATGTGTGACATAAAATAAAGGCAGTTTGGATCAAGGTAAACATGACCATCAAACCTTATCCATCTCCACCTCTTCTCTCTCTCTGAAGCACAGCATAAATCAGACAGCAGCCTCAGTGACAGGAGGCGCTGTGCTGTGCCAAATGAAGCACTAAAGCAGATCCTCAAAGTCCCCTCACAGCGTTTGTCACACTGGGTCCATATGTCCTCTGCAACGCTAGAGCAACCTGCGCTGGATATGTGTAAGCAAACCACCTGTGCACTGAACACATTAGGTTAGGGGTGGAGTAAATCATATAAAAAGGGGAAAAACAACATAGATAGCTGCTAAAGCCAATGATATTTAGTTTGGTTTGTATGAGGTGACATGGGTTTTCTATTTGGAGATTATTTCACCAATTCAAACCGTTTTCACTCCTCAAGGTCAGAATGCGACACACTAAAAACATGCTTATGATTTTGCCAATAACTATAAACGACACAGATAGTAGTATTATAAAATTAATATTTCAGCTATTACTCAGGTGCAGTACATAACTTTTCTGGTGGTGGGTCTCTGGTGGGTTATTGCTTTATATAAATGTTCCCCTGAAATGCATTAAACACATCAATCTAGCGTTTATTTTATTTCATTTAAAAAAATGAGCTGCTTAAAAAACAGTGAAAAAGATATATTCCTCTTATAGTGAGTGTGATCGCCTCTCCACAGATAGGACTTGTAACTTCTCTCCATGGAGATAGGAAAGTTTAATGCCATACTGTGGAACATCTTTAGGTAAAGCAAAAACATCTCCATGGAGCGAAGCCGATGGCGTGTCGTTTTTGTTTTATATTAATTATTTTCAAGCTAAAATCTGTAAAGAACAAAAGACTTACTTGTTACTTAGGCATGGTTTAGTTTTAAGACCTCAGTTATGGGCATTGCAGTCTGTACCCAATTACTGACACCCAATTTCCATTCAAATACCCTGTGGTCTAAAAAGTTTGCTGTCCTCCCCGAGAGATTTAAGTATGTTCTGACGGCTTGACACTAATTCCCTGAGACACAAAAACTAATTAGATGTACACAAATTGAGAGCAAAGTGTAAAGCAGCACAAACTCATTTTATAAAAGAGGGCTCAAATCTCAAGTTAATTGGAAAACTCTAATCCCAAGCCTAAATAATGCATTCAAATGAAGTGGCCTGGTTAGGACAGGGTCTATTTACTAAGCAACTGCAGCAAAATTGTAACTAAATATTTTAAAGTTTGGGTCAATGGAAAGTTGCTTAGAAAGATGAGATTATAAGCAATATACTGAAAAAGTCTATAATATTTCTTGATGTTGAGGTATTCAGAAATTGACAATATTGTTACATTGATAGTCTTTCAAGCAGCAATAAAAGCCAAACCACAAGTGTAGGGCAAAGCTAACATGTGGGATGGGGTCACATTACAGATCGATTATCAGATCGAGTCATGTCGTACTGTGAATTCATCTGTCCACAAGATAATGAGTACTCCCTCTGTTGTCTAACCTGATATTATAAAAGAGAAATTGTACTACCAGTTAAATACAATGAGGTGAGATGTTATAGTCTGCGCTATTGACCTTATTCTACCCCACCCACTTTTCCGTAAAAGCAACTAAACCGTGCTTTCTTTGTGGTGGCACTTCCACTTAAGTGGGAATCCCGTTCCTTTCAAAAGGAGAATTTGGGAAAGGTTTCGCCGCTAAAATATTATATAAAGTAGGTTGATTTTTGTCAAAAGTACAATGTTTACAAGTCAACAATGCACCGATTCTCTGGGAGGCTTTAAAACAGCTCTGTAGTCCATATAGAACTTATTTGCTGCCAAGATCGGCCGCCCCATGCAAAATAATACAACCTGCTACCGCCCACAGCAGCTTCCGGAATAAGGTGAATAGACGGTGCAAAAAAGCATTCTATCACCTTAGGTTCAGTTTTACATTGCTATAATAATTTACAAACAAATTGTGAAATCATAAAATATGTCAATTCTGTTCTAAATTATGAGAGCTCTTCTCGTTTCTCTTCTCTCCTCCTCAAAATCTGGCACAAAGCCACTTTAATCTACTTGGCTTTTAAAACAGGAATCACAATCACTTCTACATTCTTTTTATCAGATTTGACAAAATCTCTATTTTTCTGTATGCCAAAAATGCACCCAGTTTAATAATTCTGTAAACTAAAATACCAGAAAAAAAAATTCTAATCAAAAATACAAAAATGAAAGAGAAAATGTTATAAAATGTATACATGCCACAGCAATTGGAATTTTACCACACTAAAATACATCACTGCCATTAGCCAAGTGCTCAAAATTTAATCTTTTTATCCATTATACGTTCTACTAAACCACTTAACCACATACCACCAGACCACTTTATACAAATATGAAAGAGGAATCATCCCCGACATTACTAATAACGACGACCTCTGCCAAGGCACACTAGATCCCTGAGTGTCACCACTGACCTACAAACAGACCCCCCCATCCCGCCTCACGCACTCCCAAACATCAATCAGCTCTCACAAAGAGGGCACGGCGCATTATACAGCATTAACCTTCAGCTCGTGCATATGAAGCACACACATTTATTTAAGAGCTCCCACACTGTTGCTTACCGCGCACAGGCCGCCAAATTGATGAACCTGCTCAGCCCCTCAGCAGGCGTCCCACATCTCTGATTAATGAGGCGGACCTGTGCAAAAGGTGGAAATAAAAAGGAGAATATAAGGTTTCTTGGGAAAATATTAAACTTGAAATCATGTGAGATGGACCCAATGACCTAACGACAATGGCTGCCTTATGTCTTTCAGTTAGAAATGGACTAGTCTCAATGAAAGATAAATTTGTCATGAAAGAAAATTACTGTTATCTTAACTGGTAAAGCAGGTGGCAAAGGTTTAAAAGTGCACTGTGTAACTTTTTCTTTTCTTTTCTTGCTCGTCTCCACGGAGATGTTATTGCCTTGCCTAAAATGTTCTAAAATACGGTGTTCAAGTTAGGCATCTCCATGGAGAAGAGCTTTTAACGCCACGATGTCTAGTTATTTAGGGCAATGGAAATACTCATTGTAAAATCCATGCAAGAAAAATAAATAGATTTAATGTCATATTGTGGAACATTCCAGGCAAAGCCAACATCTCTGTGGAAACAAACAGGTAGCAGACCCTCCACAACAACAATACTAGAAACAATTTGGTGGTAAGGATGGTTTTCATAGAATAACAGATATTAATTTACTATTAGTAATTTAGTCCAAATGTAAACTATTTATCTTCTATTCCAGGCGTGTATTTATTGCTAAATATATACTTGATCCTGTGTTGCCATCTGCTTGTCTCCATAGGAATACGCTTAATACCATACTGTGTACCATCACATCCTCAGAAGAAGCAGAAATATCTCCAGAGACAAGTAGGTGGCTGACCCTTCATCAGAGAAGTTACATAGTGCACCTTTAATATCACAACCTCAGATTTTCCATCAGTTTGTAAAGCACTTTCAAACGCCATTCATTTACTATACGCTGGGATGGGGTTGATCAATGACAGTTTGCAGCCACTGTGAAGTACATAGAGTCTTTGGTGTTGGAAATCTTAGCATGCAAATACAACCCCCTCGTTCTTTGATTTCTTGACGCTCACATCATTAAAAGCTTTGTACACACTCGTTCCACCACGCTGTTCTCCAAAGCTCTCAAGGGCATGTGCTGTGAATAAAAATGAGCCGCAGTATAGTGACCTTCTATCTGTGTTTTGATTCATTGGTACTTGCACATCAACACATCAGTGAGAATGAGAAAGGGATTGTATTTATTTTTATTATTTTTAAGTGCTCTATATAACTTTCCAGACAGAGCGTATGCCACTTGCTTGTCTTTGCTTTGCCTGGCATGTTCCACGGTATGGCATTAAACCTAACAATCTCCATGGAGACAAGCAGGTGATAATATCCAGCCCAGTTACAGGTCAGATCTGTGGAGAAGTAACCCAGTTCACAATAAGAATGCATGTTTTTTTAATGTATTTTCTGTAATTTGATTAATGCAAAATAAATAATGCCATACCATGAAGTCCTCCAGGTAAAACAATATCAGAAAAGGTGGCAAAACCCGATCATAAAAGTTACATAGTGCAGCTTTAGTAATAATTCAAAAAAGCGGCAGATTTGACAAGGTGCAACTAATCGCTCCACTTGAACCACCATCGGGGTAAAGTATTGTGTTGCAGAGAAAGATGTCAATAATTATAATCAGTAATTTGTCTTGTATTTTACTTTTTACATATTTTTAATCAACTTGCATCTGCCGATAACCAAGAAAAGGTGATGCCAACAAAACTAGCTGCTATTCTTTTTCAGAACAACACATGCTCCAAAGTGTCTTGACAACAAATCTTTAACCAACAGCAGCACTTCCAAATAATCTGATACACTAACTTCAACGTTAATTGTTAGCAAAAACATAGCTCTGACTTTTAGCTTGCATAAAATTTAAGAAAAATAAATAAAGTGTGTTAGCTTGCTGTGCGTAAAACCGAGCCAATGTGAGTGGCACCAGTTTAGCGTTAATTGCCGCGCTAGCCCCTGCAAATAAAAACACGTGAAATGCTTTTCTCACGTGAACAATGACACTTACTCAGCCGTTGTATGTCTGATTTTTTTTCTTTGGCAGATATTTCTGATCTAAGTTGTTCGCTGGGTGAGGGATGTCCAGGTCCAGTGAGGTGTGTGTCCGCCTTTGAGTGCGCCTTCTCCGCCGTTTGGATAAAAGTGATTCCCATCCACCGAGCAAACGACTCCACTAAAGTGACGTCAGTCCAAACGCCATCGAGCAAACTTCCACTGTCCCCCAGGTGAGTGAAATAAATAAATAAATGCAACATCAGAGAGAGAGGAGAAGTAGCTGCTTTTCCAAAAAAGAATCTCAACTGCTGCTTATAACTGTTGGTGAAGAAAGAGAATGAGAATTCTTAAAGTAAAGTTGAAATTGTTAAATGATATAATATTTTATTTTGAAATTGAATTTGAAAAATCAAAGTGCTTCCTTCCTTGATAAAAAAAAAAAAAAACTTTTTTTTTTTTTGTCTTTTTAAAGATTGAACATTACACATACATTTATGTAATGAATGATCTTAAATGATTTTATATGGTATTATTCATGACTGATGGACAGGGAATCATTATAGTAAAATGTTATACTGTATTCTACTGTATTCAGATCTAGGTTGGACTTGGACCAAGACAAGTTTTTTTTAAGTCTTTAAAAATCTATTGCAGGTCAGTGCCCTCTACTGTTAAGATTGGTACTTTGCTCAGCCTTAGAATGAGCTGTTCCTTAATCAAATATTCATTTTTTCCCACAGTATTTTGAGAGACGATATTGAGATATTGTGCCTTATTACAAAACTGATTACATAAACCAGTTTTTGGTTACTTTACCACTACTGTTGGTCCCATTGGTCCCATGACCCACATACTGTAGGTCCCACATTAGGTCATATGTATGTGTGTGTGTGTGTGTGTGTGTGTGTGTGTGTGTGTGTATATATGTGTTGTACAATATTGCAGCAATTGTTCCAAATGCCTATCATTGTCAGACATCCAAAATCACAGATTCACATTCTTTCTGAATATTTTCCATTTAATTTGATTTCATGTTAACATTTTGATAAGGGCAATAACTTGAATAGGAAAAAAAGAACATTTTTAAACAAGCTTTATTTTGCAAAACACACTAGGGCTCAGAAACTGCCAAATTGTTCACTCCTTTTGTACAGAAGCAATCATGCTGCTGCTTTAAGGCCATCACATCACATTTACAAAACATGGAAAGGCAACTTGCAACATTCTGAATTCACATCAATAGCAAAATATTGATTGTCTTAACACTAACAATTCTAAAAAAAAAAAAAAAAAAATGTAATTTCAGAGGACATTCATTGTTCACTTTTGTGTAGTTTGAAGTTGAGATAAAGTTGAAATGTAATGAGCACATTTTCATTTAGCACTTTAAAAATACCAGAGCCAGTTTAATTGTTCTGTGACTCCATTACAGCAGCCCTTTACCTGCCCTTTACGCCTCTATTGAAAAGCATCACCGCTAACTATATACTCTGAAGTAACCATCTTTAGTCTCCCAAAAATGCATATTCTATATTCAAGTTCATATTAAGATAACATTTGATTTTAGCAAAAGTGGTAAGATGTGCCATAGTGAAGTTAGTATCAACACTAAGCCCTCAGGATCACATGAGCAATCATGCTTTTGAGGGATGATACAGTATTTGGATTTGAGTCCACTTTTGTATGAATATTTCCATTATTTCACAAAGTTTAGAAACAAATCAAAGCAGCTAAACTTTTTGCTTGGTGTACATATGACAGGTTATCTAAAAAGTTTGGTTAAATGTATTATTTTGCATCCTGGTTGGACTCGGGCAACAAATGTGGTGTAGAGGTAAATCCATAACTGTTACTCAACTGATAACCATAGACTACAGACAAGGGCCAAAGTTCATCGAATTTATACAATAGGTCTGGTTAAGAAAATAAAGGTCTAAATGAGCATGGTAGGTTCAGTTTATCAGAACAGGTGAGAGGTGATGATTGGTCTATGGTGAATCTTGTGTGTTTTACTAATGATCACAAAAAAGTACCATCTCGTAGTTACAATGACGTGAACAGGCTGAAGTTTATTACCAAGGCAGGTCTAAGCCAGGGACTAAACCAGGATAGGTCTATAAAATGTTTACTATGAAATTAATATCAGTGAGCGTCACAACTAGGGATAGATCTACCAGAAAAAAAATGTCCCTTGTGTAATTTGTGTGGAAATTTGGATGGAATTTGGTGGATTGATCACATACATTTTACTTTTTCTTCACAAACTGCTATAACTATGAGAAATATTAACCACAGGTATTATCTCACCAAATGTAATGATTATATAAACATGACAACGTATGCACTACAATAAGTCTAGGAAAGGGAAATAAAATTCAGTAGTTTCCAATACTAGATAAATGGTAGGATATTTTGCTTTAAAATAAGTTAAATACAATGCCTCGAATTGAATGAGTTCTTTCTAAAATGCCAAAAAGGTTTAGACAGGATTGCTGGATTGTGTCCACTATCATCAAAACAAGTAAAAAAATAAAATAAAACAATAAGAGGAGATGGTCAGCAAATCTGTCTTGAATTTCCTTTGGGATACTTAAAAATACCCATCAAAAAAGTGTTGGTGTCTGGTGAATGCCCACTTTCTCACACGGCTAACTAAATAATATAATTGCATGGTTTGGTTTTGGTATTGTAACTTAAATACGAGCCACCAATAAAGGTGCTGTACCTGATTTTTACTGTCTTAAAAATGTGAAAAACAGATTTTTACAAAGTTTGCAGTGGTCCAGAGTTATTAATCACTTAACTTATGCATAGCGAGCATCCCAATAATTCACCACAACGTGTTTATAAGCGCTTTTCACAACTTTCAGAGACCAGAGCGGAAACTGCAGTGACGATAAAGCTAACAACAATAGCATGCTATTGCGCACTTCCTGATTACCTGACAGTAAAACACTTTACACTGGGCAAATTTTGCTCAAATACATGAAGGAAAAAGTAATAAAAATTGGGTACAGGACCTTTAACAACATGTACCGACACATGGTATTATATAAATGTAACAGTGGACACCATTTTACCAAATACTGAACTATCCCTTTCACTCACACTCAAGCCATAGACATAGAAAATTTCAATTATTAAAACGCACTAATTAATCACCAACTTATTTGAAACTGGTTTGTTCTAATTAACCTATGGCACACTATCCGTCTCCTCAGTCTCCACCAGGCAGGACTGGTCGTTGTCCAGGACTCGGAAGGGAGGATGGTACTCGAACGCAGAGAGAAAGCTCGAGCCGAGGTTGTGTTTCTGCTGCAGGAACCAGATTACGGCGGAGATTCCCATGATGGCCACCACGCTGAGAATGACCAGAGCGGATATCACGGCATTCGGTTCTGAGGGGGGACAAAGAATGGAAGGTTAGTGCCATAAACAAACGCATACAAAGGCTTAAAGAGTCTCAAAGGAAGAAGACTTACTGCGAGTGGAGTTCACCGTTTCTGAAATGTAAAGAAAAAAAAAAAAGAGAAAGACATTGTGAGACCAGTGGTGGAAGAAGTACTCAATTTTGTTCCTTAATTAATAAGTCAGTTTTGTTTGTGTAATTTAGTTTACTCAAATTGTGAACGTGTTAAAAATAAACCCCTCAGCCTTTTCAGCAGGTCTCAACCAATAATAAAATACTTTTTACTTTTACGGCACTACATTTGAAAGCACGACTGAAAAGTAAAAGTATCCAGATACCTGAAATTTATACTTAAGTACAATACTTTACTACTTTTACTTACGTTCCACCACAGGAGACTACTGCACTATGGTTCCGGCTGGTATTTACAGTATGTACTAGGGCTGTTCAATTTGGGAACAAAATGTAAGCAGAATTATTTGGGTAATTTTGTTCTTTGCTACTAGTGGTTGGCAATATATCAAATTTTGGATAACATTGTGAAAGCAGTTTTGAAGAAATGTAGACTTTCAAAATGTGGTTAAAAAAAATAGCTGACTAAGAATACAAATTTAACAAACTTGCTTAATACCCTTGTTTGAATCATTTTACAGTTATTTCACACTTTTCTCAAAATGTATTAGTTGAGGTTTAAGCATCAGGGAAGTTGTGGCCCATTTCTGCCGAATTACCAAAATATCTTCTGGTTAGAAACGGTCGATATATCAGTTCCAATATCGATACTGGCAATACAGGAGGGTTTTCTGATCCGATACTGAAAATGTAGCTGGTACTTGGAATAAATATTTTTCTGTGTTATTCCCAGTTTGTCTTCAAAGCATCAGATTTGTCTTTAATCAGACCATCCCTACTTCTGATTAGCTTTTCTGGCATACTCCAAAAATGAGAGATATATTCATTTTTGTCAATATCATCCACCCATATTTCCTACAGGTTTTGGGGGGGCAGGATTGATCATTTTTTCCAACTATAACATATTTAGTTCACGGATGTTTAACGATTTACAGAACAGAATTTGTAGACAGAAGTAATAACAGCTTGTGGTGTCATGAGTGGGTATAATTAGGATTTTTAAAACATGAGAAGATTCAGATTACACTGGATTACACCGTTACCAAATACAGGGTCAGGACCAGCTGTTAGTCTGTAATGGGTAGTAATCATGGTTATCATACTTACATGATTATCATATACTTACATGATTATCATACTTACCTGAAAGACATTATTCACTCAACTGAACTAAAACAATGGTGCACAATCTTTTTTTTGTAATAAACATATTGTAAGAATCCTTCATTATGACGTAATATTATACTATGTCTTGTCGAAATGTGAAAAAAATGTTGTGGCATGAAAGTATTAATTGAATACTCTTTCAGTGCTTGTTTCCTCCATTTTGAGTACCGTATTTTTTCCGGACTATAAGTCGCACTTTTTTTTTTTTTCCATAGTTTGGCCGGGGGTGCGACTTAAACTCAGATGCGATTTATATGGGAAATATGTTTTTTTCTTCATTATATGGAATTTTTGGCTGGTGAAATATGTTTTTTTCTTCATTATTATGCATTTTTTGGCTGGTGCGATTTATACTCCAGTGCGACTTATACTCCGGAAAATACGGTACTTTTTATTAATTCATCCATTCAAAAGATATTTTATTTTGAATTGTTGATTGCTATGGCAACTATACACATTTTTCATCACTCTGAACTGATTGTGACCACCTGTCCCTTTTGGATGTCCTGCATAGCCATTTTGGCCACTGTCCCAATTCCCGCTTATTTAGAGAATGTCCTACTTATTTATTGGTGCCACATGAATTGTATAAAAAAGTGAGATTTACCTAGAAAACATGATAGGTTTTTTTTTTTCGTGCTTTTTGGGCGCACTGACGCTACCCCGTTTGTGCCTTACGATTGATAAAAACTTAAAATCATATGATGTTGTTTCCATTATTATCTATGTAATACTTGTCCCTCTTTTTCCATTTCAGGTGGGCACCCTCGCTATATGTATATGTTTTTACAGATAAACTTGTCATTTTGAAAGCAATCCCTGTTATGTCTTACTTTGTGCAGTCTCACACACCACTCCATTCTCCACTTCGTCCAGGCAGCTGACATTCTCCCACTTCCCGGACACAGTGTGCAGAGCAACACACGTGTCCACAGGCACTAGGTCTGAAGGGGACGAGCTGAACTCCCAGTTAATGTACTCCACAGGCTCACTACCCGGCCACCTCATGTCTTCACCTAGGAAAAAAAACACAATATTTGACTTTGAACAACTCAGCTCTAATTTTGTCCCTAAACTAAATCTCACTATTTAAAACAACTAATGCTTTAAGTGCAATAAGTAGACCTCCCCTCAAATACTAGTGTGAAACTTCTTCTTCACTGGTGCACTATGTTAACTTTTCTGGTTGAGGTCCACCACCTGCTTGTCTCCACGGAGATGTTAATGCATCTGTCAGGAATGTTCCACAGTATGGAATTAAACTTATGTATCTTACATCTATTCAATAACAGATGATTTTTCATTGTCTTGAAAAACATGTATTCTTGTAAATGGGGGTTACCTCTCCTGATCTGTAACTTGGCTTGGTGACATTCCTGTTTTCATGGAGATAGGCAAGTTTTCATGGTATGTTGTGGAATATTCTAGGCAAAGCATCTCCATGGAGACAAGCTGACGGTGGAAAGATACATTGCCCACCTTTGAGCTTGGACTTACTGAGAAATGGGAGGTCATACAAATGAACAAACCACTAAAAAGGTTTGGCATATGATTAACAATGGATGGTGCAAGTGGTCTACATATTGTTTTAACTATACATTCATGAGAATTCACCTAGTAATCGTAAATGTTTACAATTTATTTCCATTTCAATGGTCATATCTTTTCAGACACTTAAAGGGCCCATATTACCACGTTTTCTGATCTATCTTATAATGTTGTTTCCTCATCACAAACATACCCGGAGTTGTGTTTTGTTTCATTCACACAAAATCCTGCATATTTCAGCAGAGTTCTTCTCTCAAACAGAAAACCCGCTGTTCCACCTTGATAACACAGGAAGTGCTCCCTTATGTTTTAACCTACACACTCTACTAAACAAAAAGGCAAAGGTAGCTGTTAACTTTTGAGGTGTGAGGATGTAGACAGACTAATAATAAAGGGTTACTCAAACATGTGTGACACTAAACACAACTCTAGGTATGTTTATGATGAGGTAACGACATTATAACATGGCTAAAAGCTCACATGAGTCAATTTCAAATAATATAGGACCTTCAAAAACACAGACAAATAATCTGCATTCTTTTATAATACACTATTTTGACACTATTTTTCCTCCCTATTGGGTTATTTGTAGTTCAAATGTGCTGTCGAGTGCTGGCAGTTGTGCCGTACTTAACTGTTTGTGTCATAATACATTCCCAGCCACACATTGACGTTGCCTTTCCACACCTCTGGACTATACTTCATGACAAAGTCGTTCTCCTCAGCGCTCTGGATCGTCAAAAGATCTATGTATAACAGGACAACATGTATCATACAGAAATGCATACAGTTAGGGATAAAAACCTAGGAATTTTTATGTACTACCAACCAAATCCCTTGCAGAATGTTTTTGCTCTTTCCAAGGTATAGCTTTTGATGGCATCCTCTTCTCCGTGCACAAAATGGTAACATCTGTCATTAAAAGGCACCCACATCCTCCCATCTGCTGGACAGTCTGAGGAAAACAAACATTGATATAAAGATACAGAAAAATAATTCATGTTTATAATTCAGATTTTATTGACACACTTTAAATGAAGCTACAGCTGGTTTCAGTCCTTAACAGCTGTTCCTCTTTTAGAATTAAGACTGATTTGTTTCTCACTGCTTGCCTTGTATAGTTGAACGTTGTTGTGGTTTGGGATAATAACCCACTTTAGTCACGTGCTTTCAAAAGCTTTCTGAAATATTAACGGTAAACAAATCGTTGCCATTGAGCCTGCCATTCTGTTCTTCACGAAACCAGAAAACACTCGATATTTCTGCACTGTGATCTTGCTTGTTTCATAACTACGCACTGATTCGTTACGAAATCCTTAAATGCCCTTTCCGCTTCCCAAAATCTAGACTCGTACGAAACTAAACAGCACTCCAAAGAAGCGAGTACGCACCAAATACAGGCCTATAACATTACTGCGCCATAACAACAAATGACGTTATTCTATTGTAGTGAGAGATGCGTGTTTAAGACTTGCCTCCAGCGAAAGATCCCTGCAGTTGAAGGCACAAAACGCATATCAAAAAGAGTACAGAGCACCGCGGCTTGTTCTTCAGCGCCTCCATAACTGCGTGTTCAAGCGCCATGCATGCAGCAAGCACCACTCAAAAACCTCCCACTTTCCTGGCAAGTTTTTCTAGTTCTGACAATGGTAACCACCTCCACTTTTCAACGCTCCTCCCACTTTTACCCGAAAGAACCTAGAACAAGGCTTGAGCAGTTGTCCTGATTATTGATTTTGGACTTTCAATATCAGCTACATGAGTAACAGGCTGTAAGTGCGACATAAAAGCGAAGGAAAAGATCAATAACTGCACACAAGGAGGCCATGGCAGTGATTATTCCGCAGTACACACGCAGTCCTGGGTTAATGTTCACTTTCCGCCGCTAGATGGCGGAATATACAAAGTTTGTGATAGTGGTGGCTCAAGTTTGCATGGTTCGTTCCTGTTGAATCCAAAACGCACATTTTACGCATATCACCCACATCAAATTAGTGTTCTATATAATAAAAACATCAAATTAATGTAAAGCGTATTGTATATATGTATTGTGCATGGAATGCCATTAAACTATGTATCAAGCATTTATTTAATTACAGGTGGTTTTGTAAAAATCCCTTGAAATTCTTACTGTGACCAGGGCCGCTTTTTCACAGATCTGATATTTCTCTTTGCCTGGTGATGTCACCTGCTTGTGCAATGTGCACCTTTAAGAACAGTTTATTTGATCCCTTTGTACTACTATGCGCGTGG
Source organism: Periophthalmodon schlosseri (assembly GCA_000787095.1). Classification (NCBI taxonomy): domain Eukaryota; kingdom Metazoa; phylum Chordata; class Actinopteri; order Gobiiformes; family Gobiidae; genus Periophthalmodon; species Periophthalmodon schlosseri. The sequence goes on along the minus strand of KN478048.1, from coordinate 120,626 downwards.
AAAACATTCTTTCCTCCACATTCTTGTCAGCAGTGAGGACAGCCCCCGGGGCAGTGTGCTTGTTGTGTCGGAGGAAAGAGGGTTGGTGCTTTGTTGCTTGTAGGCGTAGGTGGCACAAACACAGACAGCTGGAGCCGGAGTTTTGCTCCTCGTCTGGAGCTCGTGGCGTCCCGTAGAGTGGCACAACACCCTGCAGGAGACCGTGGGGACCCATCTGCTGTGGCAAAGCCAGCTTTCGCAATACTACATCCAAGCTCAGTGCACAGCTACCCCATTCTCCCCTCAACACACCTCCTGTTAGCCATGGGCCCAGCCAGGCCATGCACCATGTAAGAACTTACAATCTGGTTTATGGCCATTGTGGTTTACAATTACAGTCCAGTAACGTGTAAAGAGCTTCTTTAACCAATTACTCTATTACAGTATATTCAAATAATGGTTGTGGTGTAAATTATACTTAGGCTAGACAAATATACAAAGCAGTATTTTTTAGTCAAGTTTAATTCAAAAAAGTCAAAGAAGAGAACAGAATAAACCTTAGGCAACAATCTGCTGAAAAAGTCTTTGGCTTTAACAAACACTATAAAACAGAAAAAAAAACACCAGAAACATTCCTCAAACTGTACAGATGCCACTGACAATTATGTGGCACAAGTAAAAAAAAAAAAAAAGAAATAAAACAATAAACTTTCATATAGTACTATGAATTTCCTCAAGCGGTTTGTACAAAAATCTTCATAAATTACAACATTTTTCTCTTATAACTTAATGACAAATTGACATGGTGGTAACTAGGAACAATTTGTCTGTGATGCACCTCTGCGGCTCTATGGCACTTGGTTCAAACACTAGCAGCATAAACCTTTACATGACAGTATCACTTCTCAGTCTCACGTATTACACAGAAATATCACATCAATAAAAAGAAATTTAGGTTTTTCAAAAATAATGAGGAAACGCTGCTGCAAACTTGACTAGCCCCAAGACATGTGAAGTAGTATGAACAAGCTTGAGTCCACCACACATATGCAAAAAAGCAGCAGCAACACAACATAAACAATCTCCCAATAGTAACGTATTATAGAAAATAGGTCTGAAGAAACTTGTATTAAAATGACCTGAAAGTAAAACGGCTGTACCAGCTCCTGAGCATGGCGTTTGGTCTGAGAGGCGGGCTGGACCTGCTAACCCGCACATGTACAGAGGACACATCAATGTGAGGTAGAAAACTGGTCTGGCTGACCACCGGGTTTGAGCACAGGCTTCTTTAAAGACATCATAGAACAAGCCTGCAGAACCCTGTGTGATAAAAATATATCGATCTTATCAAAACCACCTGTTTAGCGCCACACTAAAAGAGTACGGATGCTGTTTTGATAAAATGAGTTAGGATTCTTCCTTCATTCTTCTGTCCATAATCATGAGTGAAAAATTAAAAAAGGCACACTATCCAAATAATGCAACTAACATCTGCATAATGGGTGTACTTCTTGCATATTTGTGATCTTTGGTGGTCTGAAAAGTGCCTAATGGATACTTTTCAAAAAGTGAGGAGTAGAGCAACAAAACCAAACTGCATTCAGGACCCAAAGGTTGGTCATGAGGATTTTTGCCTACACAAGACTGACTGAAGTCTGCATTTTTAAGTAAGTGAAAAATAAAAACAAAAATCAAACCACAAAATGTCCCATTTCATACCCCATCCCAACAATGTACACCACTCTAAAGGAAATCAGAACAGGCAAAATGGAAAGGGCATCTTTCACCATTCAACATCCACAAACATTAGGGCCATACAACATAATAAATTTACATCCAGAGAAATCAGTTTGTACATGATTTTGTGTTTGAAGAGTGAGGTCTATAAAAGCATTAAGGCAAAGTTAACCAGAGGATGACTGACTGAGAGTACAGGAAAGTCCACAAAAAAGGAAGTAAAAGACAAAACACCTCACCATAGCAACACTCACACAGCAAGCACAAAAATTCAGATCACCTGAAAAAAGAAAACGACATTGTCTTTCATGCACTATACACACTAATTACATGATCCACTGTGTGATGAGCCTTTGTAAAAAATAAACGTTTCTTGTATCAAAATAAAACTGTACAATTTTGAAAACGTGTTTTGCAAAACCTGTGCAAAACAGCGACAGCTCCTTTGCATGTGTAGACTTGATTGTTGCATCTTGAATTTAAATGTAATCACTGTCAGCACTACTTGGTTTGTTGATAGGCGTATGGGGAAGGGTTGCCAGATGAGTCCACTGACTGGGCACCGTTTTCCTGGGAACAGCAAAGGGATATTCAAAATCAATGTTGTTAATGCATTTGGTGAAGCTGATGTCATAGTACGTACCTCCACTGAAACAGGAGTAGACTGCATTTGAGTGTACTGTGGTATGAAGGCTCCTTGTATAGGGGTGTTTGCTGCCACAAACTGGATGAAAAACAAATACAGAAAATAAATATCAGAATGACAATAATAAAATGGGTATATATATATATTCTTAAAGTGGGACTAAACACCTAAACTCCTCCCACAACCACATTCAAAATAGTGCCGCTAAATTGGACAGTACCTGAAGGATTAAAAGGGAGAGTGAGAAAGAAGGAGGGGCGGGGTCTGGACATATGAGGAACACTGTGTTTAGTGTAACAGATATGCACATTTCAAACTCCACCCTGCAGTTAGGTGCTTGTAATCAGAAAAACTAGGCTTTAATCAGGGAAGCCATATGTGATGTCACATAGTACTTGAAAATGCGGCAGCACACACTTTTTTTTTTGACTGTTTATGACCAGAAAGCAGCAAATTTATCTAGTTTGCACTAAAATGGCCAAAAAGGACTAGGAACCGTAGACAACGCTATTAAAACACCATTTTAATGGCGTTGTCTGGCAAAAAAAGTACATTTATTGTTGAATTCTTAAAACTAGCCTTGGCTAAACCAGAACTAAACGGGTTCAAGTTGGGATAACATTTGGATGGATTTTCTCACCTTGCTTGTCATAATGTTGTGCCAGTGAGATTAGGAAATAAATGTCTGTAAATGGCCCCTCACACTGCAGCTAATTTTACAACCGTCTGGAAATACTCACCCAAAATATTACCAAATTAGGTAAAATAGAAACCAAAAAATATGTGGACATGTTATGGAGCAATGGGTAAAGATAGAAGACTCATGCAGTGTCTCCTCCCCTCTATAATGTGTGTTTTGTCTTTGGTTATCCCCATCTATATAAATCAGATATGGTGTACTGTTCCTCACCGCTCCCGCGTTTCCTAGTGTGAGGTGGCTCATCTGCTGTGTGAGCGGCGTTATCACTGAGGCCGGCTGCAGTGACATAGAGTGGTCCATAGAGGGAGATATCACTGTTCCCTGGAATTGAAAAATAATTATGAAGCAAGAGAAACACAGACTGAGTTGTGGATATGTTCCTGGATGCAGAAATGTTGATCTTTTTTATACAAATAAACATGCTTTTCATAGTTAATTGTAATAAGCAGTGTACTCAGAGGTGGGTACAGGAACCAAAATTGTACTAGAGTAGGAATAACATTACTTTAAAATAATATTACTCAAGTAGAAGTAAAAAGTAGTAACACAAATAATTACCAAAGTACATGTAAAACTATTTGGAGAAACTACTACTAGTGAGTAACAGTTGAATGTAAAATGTATTATGTTGTAAATTGTAATTTATGATTATATATACATATCCTGGTATTTCACATTCAACATTTCAAATCAAATCATATCTGAAGGTAAGATTTAAGAAGTGCAAATGTTCAAATGTTGTTTATATAACCCTTCTGTCAGATAACATTACTGAATGGGAAAAGTAACCAAACTTTTACTCAAGAAAGAATACAGTTGCTTCTAACAAAATGGTGTCTACTCTGAAAAGTACATTTCTTCAAAAAGTTACTTTAGTAAATGCAACTGAGTACTATTGACCGCTGTTCATGTTTATATACAATATAGTTTCAGTTATGTTTATACAGTTAGAATGGCCTTAGATCAAAAAATGTCTTACAGGATGGGGCATTATGTAGGGTTGATGGGGCATCCAGGACGGGCTCTGAATCTGAAACATTGCACAGAGACCCAGTTAGCACAAACAGAATCAATGGCTAACTTTCTAAAATTTGAATCCAAAACCAAAACCAAACCTGGTACGGTGAAACTGAGGACATGTAAGGAGACATGGACGTTTGTGCAATCATCCTGTTTGTGATGCCGTACGCTGGTGGGAAAAATCTGCTGACACAAGATTCAGATGTTTGAAAATGAAAACAATGGCGTCCCAGTGTAACATGACACTGCTCTTTTGTGTGAAGCTTACCCATTCTGTAGAGCAGCTGCACTCGGGTCGTATGTGAGCGTCATCCCGGCCTGAGGGAAGGACACACAGACAGATTTAAAGCACAAACACAAAGTCATTGAGCTACAAAATATTATGAATTTACATATGCAATACGTTTAAAGATGTTACCTTTTATTATTTTGAAAATGCTGTATTAGCAGAAAACAACATATTACAATGTTTAATAAGTTTCAGATTCAGAGTCCCCACTCCCTTTGATGAGGGAAAGTTATAATATGGTAGAAAACTCCAAAAGTCAATTAATTAGAGAAAAAATATCATATGGTGTCACTTGGCAATTATAAACTTGATTTTGTTACTAAGGAAAATGTTTGATAATGATTTTAAATATATACCATGTTTTTGTAATGTAATTTTCAACAATAGTAGTTTATTTATATATATTTCCATGAGGTCTAAATTATGCTGGAATGCAGGAATAATTTTGTTCTCTTTATATGTTTTTTAGTATCAATACTGGTTCAAATGACTATCTAGTTTCAATACTGGCTTTAGTATCAATTATCGGGGTTTTGATTTTTTCGACAATCTAATCCTAACCAGACTGGCCTTGTGGCTGGCTGTCTTTAACTGTGGGCACATATTATACATCCATTTCCTTTTGTACATAGATGAAACATACCAGTCTGCTGTCTCCATCTCTCACCCAACCACGGCCATTCTGAGAGAATTTATGTTGACTTTGTCTCTTTTTCTGTCCACCATCAGCAAACTTGCACAACAACGGCTCTGTAGGCACTGAAATGACAAACATACAAACACTTACTGACCCTCTTTGTGCAAATGGTAGTTTTAAATAACAGCAACAAAGTAATTTATTTAGATACTTCAGAACGTGATGGATAAACACTGCAACAACTCATCAAATAATTGTGGCTAGTCGACTACTAAAATAACTGTAATTGTATTTTGCTATTAATAATCGTTTTGCTATTAATAATCGTTATCTGGACTAGACAGACTCAAAAACACATGCCAAAAGACGTTTCATAACGTAACATAATGGCAGTTGCACTATTAAAGCAACACCGTGTAACTTTCTGGGAGTGGCACGCTGCCTGTATGATTCCATGGAAACAGAAAAAAAAACATACTTCGGAACAATAATAACTTTATTTATGTAGCACTTTCCTTAACACAATAAATTCAACTGAATAATAGCCACTGTCAAGAGGTAAATATTAAACCAATTATGTGTTTGACAGCTACACAGTACTATTATTAAGTACTGTAACAACTTCCAATTGCAAATTCTAAAAGTTTGCACTCTTAATTTACACCTATAATAGCTGTTTACATAAACACTAAAGATTAGCATTTGCTAGCTAGCGCCGCTCATTCCCAGCATTGCACATTTCCTGGTCAGCCTGGAAGACATCTAGTTTGGCAGCTGTGGAGCTATAATCCCCTCCCCACTCAGAACCAGTACAGACTATTTCAGTCAAATAATCCAATTAAAAAGCTTAGAGTGGGAGTGACAGCCGCACAAGGCCCTTTCCTCTGCTCTTTTTTTTCTATGAGCTCATCTGCAGCAGACTTCCAGACTCCTGCAGGAGACATGAATCAGTGGGCTGGCCAGTTTATTCTGTGCACACTAGTCATTAGACATTAATACAGCGTACTTTAAAACGTGCCCTCCTCCCATGTCTGCACGCACTGCCGTAGCGTTTTACACCACGGTAATTACACACGCTTCTCACCTGGTACACCTGCAGGTGTCTTTATAAACTTTCCGTTGAAGTGTGAAATGACAGCATCACACTTCTCCGTAGACTCCATCCTGTAGTAGCGAACACATGGAAAACAGTCATTACAAGTTAAGCGTACTGTTAAGAATACATTGTGACATCCAATTTGTAAAATATAATAAGAGATGCCATAAAATGACAGTTTAAAGGTGCATTGTGGAACTTTTCTAGTGGAGGGTCTGCTACCAAATGTTTGTCTCCATGGAGATGTTATTACTTTGTTGATAATGTTACACAGCACAACATTAAACTTATCTGTTTCTGTTGAAACAAGCAGATAATGCCACCAAGCCAAGTTGCAGATCAGATCTGTGGACATCTGTGGATCCTGCTCACAATAACAATGTTTGTTTTCCAGATATTTTTGAGAAATTAAAACACAGTATAAATGCAAGAAAGACATGTTTAATGCCATACTGTGGAACTTCCCAAGCAAAGTAAGAACATGCTCATGGAGACAAGCAGGTGGCTGACCCTCACCAGAAAAGTTACCTAAATAATACATAACTCATATATAATAAAGTAGAAAAAAACAGAATTATGTCCTTGTCTGTTTACTATTAAGAAGGTCAACCACACATTCATACATATTACAACTGCCTTTAAATGATGTTACCTTGCAAATCCTACTCCTCTGCTGGTTCCATTGGAGTCTCGTAGGATTCTGGTGGATATGACCTGACCAAAGTGCTTCAGCATGTTTTCCAACTCCTGCTCATCCATCGACAGAGGCAAGTTGGAAATGTACAGGTTTGTGGGGTCTTGCTCTTGTTGCTGAAAAATAAATTATATCTCAATAAATAATACATCAAACAAACAACATAATTATCTTAGACAAGCTCAATATTGGAGTTGTATCTTCCCCTGCAAATGGAACCAATAATAATTCTACAGTTCCGGTCTGCTCACGGTTCACTTCAACTCATTTATTTCCATGTTTTTACAGGATCAGCAGAAACACAAGACAGGCCTCCAGGGAGCGGTCTTCTCCCCATTAATATTCATCAGAGCGCAGCTGCTTCAGAGGCCTATTGGATTACTACAATACAATGCAAAACAGCCTATATCAATACACAGGACTGAGACTGGAAACTAGGTGCAAAAGTTATGTGCTTTGGTTAATATGAGCAGAGATTACTAGTATTAATGTTATTGTTTCAGACAGCCACAGACAAGCACTTGTTTCATATTCATTCACGCAAGACCAAATTGAGTCATCAAGGCTCCAACAGCATGGACGTCTTGAGACTGTGGGAGGTATTGGGAGTGCCCCTCGAGAATCCAGAGGGGAGTACCCATATATGCCTTCAGCCTTCAGGCAAAACTATTCTTATAATTTAATTACTAGACTTGGACTAGAAAAGAATATTTGTTTTGCTAGCTTAGTTAGTTAGTTTCTATTTCTGTCTTCTTCCACATGTTAACGCTCTCTGATATGATTAAAATGAGCTGTGAACTATTTTTTTTAATTTTAAGAATATATTTTGCTAATATTTTACTAATTTTATTACTACAACTTTACAAACAGAGCCAGTCATTCATTTCAAGATGACTCAAGAAGACATTGTAGTGAAAATGTGTTTAAAAAGCAGAACTGCAAAACAACCGTTTTTTGTAAATGCAGGTCACATTTACGAGACTTCATTGAATCTCACATAATTGACAGGAAGAGAACACTGCCGGCCTTTCATTCAGTCTTTGTATGAGTAAAGTCTGGAGTTCATAAAGGCATTCACCTTCCACAACAATGCGCAGATTAAACTCCACCGGGCTGCTCCAAGCTGCTCTATTTAATTAAAAAAGTCAAATGGGTGCACAGGGGCATGTCAGACGCTCTGCAGATCCCAGGAGAGGG
>KN478048.1:95650-112565 GCA_000787095.1 Periophthalmodon schlosseri | reverse complement strand
TATGAGAACTCATTTAGCCGTCCATGTCAGGTCGCCATGACAACGCACACTATTTACTTCCTGTTTTAAGGTCACGGAGCACATGTTTCCGAAATACAATCTTGCCCTCACTTCTACAAACTCAACTTCCATGCAAAATGTATCCTAAAACTTCTGCGTAGCTTCAAATTGACAGTCAAACTAAATATATCAATGTTAAGCAGACATGGTGACTGGTCTCTTGTTCTAAACGGGATTGAATGCACAGCTCCACAGTGGATACCTTCTCTAGTACGTCATTGAGCTGTCAGCGCACTGTAACCCGACGCCGCGCACTCTAAAGCCTGACTGTTGACGCCATTCTGCTCTGCTAAAGGCTGCCTTCGAGTAGTGAGCGGTATGCCCCTACAATCTGTACGTGCCGTGAGAAAGAAACATGTATGATTTGTAAACAAGCCTCGTCGTCGCAGTGTTCAGAACAAAGCAATGGTGAAATGTAGGTTCTGACTATGAACTATGAGCTTGTGAGCCACGTCAACAAAATGTAAACATTAACATACACTTCAACAGAGAGAAACAAAAAACACAATAGAATACATAACTACTATTTAAGCTAGTATTTTTAAACAGTATTTCATATTAAAATATATTACTAGTAGGGCTGTAATGTATCACAATAAACTAAATATATCATAATAACATCAAAGTTCTGCATTTGAGAGAAATGTACTGTTGTTGTTGGGTTTTTTTGTTTAAAAAAGACAGATTTTATTAAAGATTTTCCTTTTCCAGGTCCACCATTTGACTTGATTTATTCTTGGTTTTGTCTATTAAGTTTTTATTTAAGTTGACTTGTAAAGTAAGGCAAGTACTTTTTGTTTTACTATAACTTGCAATAATATTGATATTGCAGTACCTAGCAACCTTATCAAAGACATAAAGGCTGCTGTTAAAATCTCCACAGTACTACACTAAAATGCACAGAAACATGAGCACCCTTTGCCGAATTGCTCTTTTTTGAAAAAGTGTGACAGAATCAGTATGTGGGTAGGAATTTCCTATCTGAGAGAAAAGATAAACAGTAGTCCCAAAAGAGACCGAGGCACTTTCATCATTTTACCACTATGATGCCAGCCACAGACAATCTGGCAACAGTAGAAGTGACATTCTTGCCATCCGCTGGCACTATGTCTAAAAAGCAATTCCACCAGTCTCCTAAAGTGAATATATGAGGGCTTAGTAAGTCTTTATAGTTCACCTGAGTGTCTGAGCTGTCTGCTGTGGACTTTGCAGATGGTGAGAAATGCTGATATGCGGTTCACTGTATGGACATGATATCAGGATTAGACTGTAATGAATCCTCACCTTTGCCATCTGAGCTTGGACACCGGCCGTCTTGAGGGCAGCCACAGCCTTCTGAGCTGCAGCGGGGCTGTCAAAGTCCACAAAACCATATCCTGGAACCAACAGTTAAGGCCATATTAATATATAGCTAGCAGCATAGGTCAGATGAAGCATATCACTTTTATTTCATACAGAGATTCATATGAAACCTTCATAGACCATTTAAAGATTTCATATTTCAGCCTGTCATCGTATGGTTCTATTTATTTGGAACTACCTTTGAGTAAAAAACACCTCACCTAGTGGCATGCTATATTTCATATACCAGCAATACTATGTAGGGCTGGGAATCATAGAGTCCCTCACAATTTGATACTATTTATTTCATACATGGCTCACAAAACAATAATGATAATTCAATATATGTGATGTATTACACATTATAATCTATGATATATCACAACAAAACAAATACATTTTTACAATATTATTTCCATGTATAAACCACTAAATACACATTCTGTTCATGAAATACAGTCAAGCAACAAAATTGTAGTGCTGCCAAAACTCAGTATATGGCAATATATTGATACAGCATCTTGGAATGTCAAACTGTGTCAACTAATTAAAGGCTCTGTACACGATTTTTCCCATGTATTTGAGCTCAGTCTGTCTTGTCCCAGTACAGATATATTGTATATGCGGCTCTTGAGGTCAAAATAAGACTGCTGCATACTGTCTGCATCTAATTAGAAAGCATGTGATTGTCCATTAATCAGGTAGAGAGCATTAACATGCTAATTGTTGTTAGCTTTACTGTCACGGGAAAACTCCGCTCTTGTCTCTAAGAGTTGTGAAAAGCACTTATAACTCATCATAGTGAATAATTACGGTGCTCCAAATGCATAAGGTAAGTGAGAAATAACTTTGGAGCACTGCAAACCGTTTAAAATGAATTAATTCTGTTTTTCATGTGTTTAAGACAAAAAATTAGGTACAGCACCTTTATATGTATAAAACGATCTGTACATATTACAGATTTTGCCTCTCGCTAAGTAAATTTCCCATCTTCGATAGAGTTGTTTGTTGCAGTGGTGGCTGGTAGTATTACTGTTATCCTATACTTGGTTTGTAAATGCATACGTTGCTGACAAGTGACTCGTTGCAGTGACACACCAATAGACAATGGCGTGGAGCTTATAATAACACGAGCTGTCTGGCTGTTTTGTTTTCTCACTTGCTCAGCTTGACATAGCCACATTTCTGTCCAATGAGTAAAGTCTGGATGGATTTCACACTTTGGATGTCCACCAACTTTGGGCAAGTGCAGTGAAGTTGTCTTTCAATGAGGGGTTGTGAATTGTCTCAGGGTGCTGTTGATCATTTGGAACAACATAAAACATAAAAGTGGGGCCATTGTTGTACTACCCACCTTTGCATTTATTTGTCGTCTTGTCCATAATGGCTTTTGTAGACACGATTTTGCCGTACCTAGGGGAGAAGCGGAGAGGTGGAGTTGTGAGTGGGATTGTGTAGCAGACATGTTATAAAACAGACAAAGAGGAAGGGTTGAGCAAGAGCCTGTATGACATCATTGTGAAAACATGAGAAACAGGAAGTGGTTTCCATTGGCTGCTGAAAATCCCCACCATGTGAGTACAAAGTCACACAGACCCTTTTTCTGTAGGCAAACTGTCTGAAGCATCATTCAACCGGAGCGACTTTGTGCTCTACTTATTTTACTTGAGTTCAGGAAATGTGCTAGCTTTAAAAATCTGCTTTCACTTTCTGAAACATTACAAATGCATAGAAGCCATGAGCGGTAAAAGCAGAGGGCATTTTAGCCTGGGATTAGACTAAATGCCCGACTGGGTGAAAGATCGTGAACTTACGACCTTCCTTTATCTGAAGTCTAATTTTAAACCATGTGGAACAAGCGTGGTTTAGTCTTTAGTGGATCATCGTCAAATACAGTAAGAATGTAGTTCACAGGAACCACAGTTGTGACTAACATTTTAATCACACATGCAAAGGTTTTGACTCACCATTCCACTTGCAAACACAAAAGAAAGCATTTAGTACATAAAAACTCAGGAGAGGTACCCTAACATTTATTGCTTGGCTTGATAGATTCTTTCTCTATGAAGTAAGATCATCCATTTCAGTGACAGTCATGTAAAGGTCTAGTAGTCTAATTCAAATGTGACCCTTCTGTGATTCCCATGACGCAGCACAAGCATTAACGGGGCTGTGCTGGGGTCTAGCTCGGTCACTGTCCTCAATGTATTTCCACTCAGTCTGTTTCCTGTCCAACACTTTCCCTTTCTAAGCCTTTCTAAGCCTTCAAATGAGGCCTACCTTGTTAAAAGTCCTTATATTAGCTCCTGTTATCTGACTGGACAAAACAACTTTTAGCCACTACTTAAACCTAAAAGATGTATAAAAACACTGTCCTCTAGCTTTCCTCGTGAGGCCCAACTACAACAGTGTTTGATCAATACCCTGGATCAATACGTGTAACACAGAGCGGAAGTGGTGGACTCACGCCTGGCAGAGCTTGACCAGGTCATGGTCTGTGGTGGAGGGGACCAGGCCGCGGATGTACAGGTTGGTCTTGCTGAGCTGTTCCCAGCCGGCCGTGCTGCCTCCGCTGCTGGTGGTGCTGGGGCTGGTGGGGGCCATGGGCGGGTGAGACGAGGGGGGCACAGGGGGCTGCAGGGGCACAAGACAAAAGTATATGAATATCTGGAAAAAATGCAATTGAGGATTTACTGTGCCTAAAAACATTACATTATCACGTTTAAACTTTTAAAGTGTAAACCTTGTAATGTACAGTTAATACATTGGTGGCTTCACTAATTTTTAGTTAAACAGCACTATCAGTAAAAGGGTGATGTTGAAAACACCTATTCTCTCCCTTTGAAATCTGGTTTCAGAAAAACTGTCTACTATCCAACTTGGATAGATAGTAGATTAGCTTGTCTCCATGGAGACTGTGGTTACACAGTGTGGCATTAAATGTATCTATATCCATAAAGAGAAGCAGTTGACACCACCAGGCCAAGTTACATGTCATAGCATTTTTTAAAGTGATAAAACACCTGAATAACTGCAATATCGATAAGTAAGACAATGTCATACTGTGGAACATTCCAGGAAAAACAATAGCATCTCCATGGACACTAGCAGGTTATGTACTCACTATAAAAGTTACACTGCACTTGTATATAATGTTAATTTCAGAAATAAAGCTCATTCATTCACTCTATAAAATGACTTGTTCCGGGTAACGAAGGGCAATACAGTAGAAGTAAAACCTTGTAAATTCTCTCACTGTTCGGTATCAGGGGATCTATAGGCTGTTGGAGATAGATTAGTGTTGAACCTTTCTATCTTGCTTTTAAAGTCAGTCAATCCATAAATAGGTCACAAATTTGACCCATATCAGGAAAGGCTTATAAGTCATGGTGCTAGCTGTCAGTTTAAATGATAAAATACAGCCATTTTGGGCATACATTTCTACGTGCGCAGCAATCTCCATCTCCTTTTTAGGGTCAGCACAATCAGTGTCCTCAGGGAACTGTAGCTCTGCCCCTGTCAGACTGGTGGGCAATATTGACTTAAATGAATATGTTGATTCTGACAAACATTGCAATCGCGATTTGATTTGCAGTGTATGTTTTAATAAAAGGATTCTGTTCAAAGTTCACAATGTAAATGCTTCCATGAGAATTGACAAAAAGACTGAATTATGAACTAACAAACTAATACAAGAATTAGCATATTAAACATATTTGTAGTGGGCTAAACTACAGGGTTACCAGTTTTGTTTTATGCAGAAAAAGACAGGATTTTTTTTTTTTTTAATGGTACTTCAAAAAATTGCAGCCTTTGCGATTTGCCAATTGTGTGCGATTTTGATTCAATTGCAATTAATCTTGCAGCCCTACACTTCAGTGCAAATGTTCTTTAGAGTTGCAAAATCTGGTCCAAATCACATGCTTTTGGTACTATATGATTGGTGGCAGAGCTGTTGATAAAAAATATTTAAAATCCATTCAAATTGGATTCAGGCTACCCTTGTCTGGAAGATTACACTGTGACTTTCTTTCTAGGTTTTTTTGTTATTATACCTCACTTTGCATATCTCCAAAACAACCAATGCCTTCTCATCTAGTTAGTAAGTACATCGCCCACCCCTAGTCATTTCATGGTTAAAGTGATAGTATGTAACTTTCTGGGTGTGGGAAGTCAACTGTATGATTTCATGGAAATCGAAAGTTAAAACAATACTTCGGAATATTCTCCATAGATAGATAGATAATTTCCATACTGTGGAATATTATAGCCACAGGAACATTTCCATGCAAACAATAAGGAGGACACCCTCCTTCAGGCCAAATAAGAGTCGGTTTTGTGCTCTCAGAGTAAGGACACGTTTTTTTAATGTTTTTCAGTGCTATAAAAACATCCATAATGAAAAATGTTTCTATTTTAGTCTATTTTTTGGCAAAAAGTTACATACTGGGGTTTTAACTTTACAAAGACATTGGTACGTTGGACTTTCTTCTTGGAGGATTTGTGTCTGGTCTGATTATCCCCCCTCTCCCCCCTCCCCTCCTTCCTTCTCAGAGACATCAGAGGCTGCGAGGAAGCTAATGGAATCTCAAGCATGAGGCGGTGACAGGATAGAGCAGCGGCCCCAGTCTGGTCTTTGGCCTGGAGGATGTTCTCTGATGACGGGCTGCTGGGCTGGGTCATGTCTTCAGGCTCCGCACTGTGGCTGTGTCAGTGTATACTGTCAGTGCAACAGGCAGAAACACGGGGTTGGAGTTAGTACTGCTGATGTGGCGTGGGCGATAATGTTGAAGGTTAATGAGTCAACCTTTTTGTAGCGATGATCCAAAATTGATTTTTACCATTGAATTTCCAATATTTGTCGATATCAATATTTTGAAATCTATGGCAAGGCCCGTAAATTGCAGTATGTTTTGCATCATACTATCCTACTTCTAGGGAGTACATGAAAGTACATGTAAACACACAAAGGTGCTGTGGGCCATTTGGGCATATTTCAGTTTTCCGAGAATCGCTCACACAAACACACTTTTATTCATATTCCAGTGTGGGTTGTCTCTTGCCCAGGTACACAACTGCAATATGCACTTGTCCCAGCATTGTTCAAACTGCCGTCCTTCAGGTTTGTGGATGAGTGCTCCAACCACTGACCCACTGGTGCACCACTACTATATTCCTGGTGGTCTCTCATCCGAGTACTAACCAGACCCAACCATGCAAGATCATCATCAGACGTTTAACAATTAACTGGTTGTTCAGCTATAGATCTTATCAACATTCTTTGGGTAGTGCAGTTTTAATGTTTATCATTATTCTATTTTGGCTTTTTTAAGACACATATTTTTCTATGTTTATTTTTCAACAGTCAATAATAGTGTGAGATATAAATAATTAAAAGTCCCTTCAGCTAATGCATGTGTAAGTGTTCAACTGCTGCAGTTTTTGCTAGCTTTACTTTACAATGCTCTATACAGGCATACCACACAGGTCCATTACTGGTTAGAATACAGCATTAGCCAACTGGTAATGGAACCAAAAAGCTTTTGTGTACAATATCAAACACATAACTCATTATTCAAGTGTTTCCATGTTAATGTACAATTATAATGTTTCCTGTATAGCTATATAATGTGCAATTAATCACATTTTTACATGGCCCACAGCCAATCCTCTGTCAGTAAATCATGTGGTTTGGTGCAGAGTTCAGACTTTGGAGGAAGAAACTTGGTGTCATATAACAATGATTAAAAGACTGTAATATGAGGGGCAAAATGTGTGATTTATTTTTAAAATTTTTTGCAGCATTGCCAAGCCCTATATATCAGTGGTTCCAAACCTTTTCTGTCTTGAGTACCTCCTAAGCGTTATCTCACATTCAGAGAATCCCCTTTCAATGGTAGCGGTGTTTCTTTAGTAATTATAAATCCATTTCATAGTATATTCTTAATTATAACAATTATATTTTGCTTTCCTTTTTTCTGTTTTAATACAATTTATGCCAAATTTAACATACAGAAACATTCTTAAGAATGGAAAATGTGCTTCAGATTCCTTTCCATTCAAATACCATTGAATGCCACCTTTCTTTTGAATCTGAAATCATTCCAAGTACCCCCTGGTATGTATAGGTCTGCAACAACTAATAATAACAAGTACTAGAAAACTGGTAAATGAGAGGATTGAGACTCTATGCTTGAACAAATACCATATCTAATTTGGCCCTTCTTAATTTCTCTTAGACTGTCAAATTGAATAAAATGTGAATCATTATATCACACAAGTTGCTGCATAAAATAACTGTTCAGTGTTCATTATGAAAACATTTTCAGTTAAATACTGATTCTGAATCAAATGTGGAACCCAAGAATTGGACTCCCCAAAGAAAGATATTTTACAAGAACATCAAATTTTGTGTTTTTTGCCAAATTTTAATCGATGAGCAAAACCATCTGGGCAAGCCATGTGGGAATCATTTTCAAGATGCCTTTGGCCCAAATCTCAGAAAAGTGACTTCCCTCTTGTACTCTAAAGTAATTTTAGCTCACAGCCAGTACCACTGGCCTGACCACACACATATACATGACATCTGATGGGACAGGGCGGCAGCTTATCAGGTCCCTCCAGACCAGCAGAGTCTGTCATATCCGAGATGGAAACACTGGAGGCATTACTGTACCAGACCTCGCCCATAGAGCTTTCACTATAAGAAGACTAGATAGGCCTACTGTACGCCCCTTTTTAGCTAAAGGCGGCTGAAATCTATATGCAACTGGGACAAATTGAATGCATCAGTGAACAATAAGTCATCTATGTCCAATTATGCAGGCTTACAATACAGAAATGCCAATATGGTTAGCATGACATCAACTAGTGTTTCCGATAAAGCAAAGTAGGCTACAAGAATACAAACAAGGCTAGCTCTTGGGATTTGCATCAATGTCCTATTCATAATGCTTGACTAATTGATTTATGGTGGTGTAATAACAGTCCAGGTCCAAGGGAATATTTGAAGATAGCCCCTCTAGGCTATTCATAAAGCACTAGATCAACATTTTATTTCCCTGATCATACATTGTTATATAAAATGTATAGCAGTGTATCCTGACTAAACCCAAGAGAGGCAGAAGTATCCTAGCATCCAGAGCAAACAAAGTGTGTGCACTCATGGTGAAGCCACTTTATTTGGAAGTCAAAGTATGACTAAAGGAGGGGTAGTCAAACATGTGGAATTAGCTCAAATGGTGTGCAAATTGTTAGTTTAGAAACGAAGTTAGCGTGAGTGTTACTAGTCATTTATTATCACTTTCTGTTGACAAAAAGACACGCAGGAGCCTTAACACAAAAGACTACAACTCCAAACCGCCTATTCTGTCATGGTGTTTTCCAGATTTACCTATAAACCCATACAAACCCATAATAGTTGAATACCTACCACTGGCTTGGATCAGTACAGCAGAGTTCGATTGAAGCGCAGCCCTGTCAGCAGGTATTTTAATTATCTCGCCTATCTGGATCTTACGTCACACACGCAGAGAAACACAACTGGCGTTTTCACACAAACCTACCATAACATTAAGTTTTACGCGCCTGCACCCGGGTCAAACAAGTTAAACTCGGCTCTGAACGAGTTATACCGTGGTTATTAACAGTTTTCATACCTGTTTGCGATACGGTGTCCTCAGTGGGTTCCCAGTATTGGCAAAAATCATCCTCAGTTGAAATGCGTGAATGTTCAAGCTACAAATCCAGCAACTAAGTGTAGAAATAGTGTGAATGCGTCTCCTTATTCCGCTAAAGGACCGAAACCGTAGCGTGTGCACATATTAGCGGTCCATAGCATTATTGTCGTCGTCTATTCGGCCACAGCCTCCACGGAGAATTGTCCCAACTTGGACTGCCCAGCCCCGTTTGTTTGACTGGCTTCATTGATTTGCAGACAGCGCTGCGCAGGGCAGACGCGGCTATGCTGGAGCAGACCATTACGCACGCGTTTGTAGGGGTGTCCAAAAGTTCAGTAGTAATAATAATGAGATATTTTGTAGCGTTTGGCGCGAGTAAGAATTCAAACAGGGCGGAGGTGTGTGTCATTGGTTATTTTCCGTATTTAGTGAGTAAGAGTTTTGTTGATATGTGAAGTCATATTTTAAAAGTTGTTTCCTCCGCTGTTGTTGTTTGTGTGATAAAGCGTGCATACCTGGCATTCCACTGTTTGGTAGCTCCTGTCTCTGTCAAGTTTCACTGTATTCTGTGCCTGTAAAACTTCAAAGTACAAGAGTTCAGACATAGAATGGGTTAAGGACTACTTATTTATTTAGTAGTTCTGTTATAATTAATCATGAAGGTGCAAATGTTGGGAAAAGAACGCTCTCTGTAAACACTCAATGACTCATAATGACAAAAAAACTTGCCTTCCTATGCAAAATGTTGTATTTTCAAGTAATTCAGTTAGTGCATAGCCGCTGCCTGCGGGTTCTACAAATGTTGCATGTTACCACTGTTTCCCTTCAGATTATAAATGTATCCTGCGTGTGAGTAAATGTCCATATAGCTGTAATGTGGTTTATAGGTCTAATATAATTTTCATAATTTTATAATAACAACCATTACCTAGTGGTTGATATGTGCCAGTAGAAGTAAGTATTTATATCAGTGTTGCTAACGCTTCCTGTTGTAATAAGGCATTTTCTAACATTTCATTCATTCATCTTCACATTGATTACAGGGTCAATAAATTTGGACGTCAGATTGGCCAAGCTGCACCCTGAGGTGATGAGAATGCTGAGTGGACAACTGTTGGCTGGTAACATTTCATATTGCAAATAATTGTACAGATTTTATCGTCATCAACAGTCACAGAACTATCAAAGTTATCTATACAGTGGTTCTCAAACACACCAAGCACCCTTAAGAAACAATTTAGCCTTCCAAGTACAACCTAAACCAAGTCTATAACAGAAAAAATTTAGGTCTAAACTAGGACTAAACCATGTGTAATATAAGACTACACAACTGTGACACTAGTTCTAAACAAGGACAACAACATGAATTAAATTGAACCTAGATTCAACAAATATTTGAACTGCAGAGGCCCCTGTGTACCCCCTGTAGCTCTTCACAGTTTAAAGTGCATATGACAGGTTAGACCATTAGACCACTGGCTTCACTAAAACATACTTAATACAATTATATTTAAGCTTGTACTAAAAAATTTTTTGTATTTTTTTATTAATATTTTAATTAAGTTTATCATTTTACTTCTGATTGGACACAGCAGCAGATATGACATACACAGAGGCGAAGTTAGACTTATACAAACAAGCTATAATTATAAAAACACGAAAACCTGTCATATGCAACACCATAGTGTTATATCGTTTACCTAAAATTCTTTAATCCCCCATATTTTGATGTATGCTTCCTTTTCTATTCTCTCAGTTTAGGTAAGCAGACCTGATCAGGAAAGGGGCCCATAGCGAGGCCTAGACAAAGCCAAATTTCCATTTTTTTTTTTTTTTTCTTTTTACTAGTCAGAGACAAAGCAATTCTTACATCATAGTAACTCCAGTAATGGAAGGGCAGCATCTCCAGTCTTTAGTTCTTGTCTTTGAATACAATTTTCTTTACGTATCTCACACATTCTGGGATATGGGTGTCTCCACTGTGCTGTCCTGGTATCGCTTAGCACAGTGGGGTGAAGCAGCAGGCTTCCATACTGCCTAATGCACTTGAAAGAGCGCATCGGCCACAGCGTTGTCACGGCCCTGGATATGCAGGATGTCGAGGCTGTAAGCTTGGAGGTGGAGGGCCCAAGTATGACAAAGTTGTGTTTTGGATCTACGTATTGTTTTCTTCATCTTACCCTGAACACCAGCTAACCACTTCTTAGCCACTTCCTGAGCTGTATACAATCTGTACCTGAAACCATGTACAAAGTCAAGCAGGTTACAAGAAGGATCAGCTTCCTTCCAACTGTCCTGAAGAAGTTCTTGAGGGCCGCGGACCTTATGGCCAAAAACAATGTCGTTAGGACTAAAAACTTTACTCTCCTGGACCACCTCTCGAGCAAACAACAACATCCACACTCCTCCCAGTCATCTTGCATCAGGACACAAAAAGAATGCAACATGGATTGCACGGAGGGTAGACAGCGAGGTGGAGTAGACCCAGAGTGGAGACGCGCAAACAGACCAGGAAGAGGGGCTTTTGTGAAGTTTATGAACATACTTTACAATTCAAAGGCCCGAAGCCGACAAACAACAGGAGCTGAACCGATGGAACAAAGCGCTCACAAAACAAAACCGGCTTACAAACAAAACACGGTTAATACAAACTTAGACAAGGTTAGACAAAATTAACTTAACAAACGTGGATTTTAACCCTCATTTTGTTATAACTGGATCAGCGCCATAACAAAGCGGGAGGCCTGGCTCGTAACACTATGTACTCAGATCTGGAAGATCTGCAGGTTGTCTGAGTGTCTCTGCATCCACTGAAGGAGGAATTTACTGCGGCAGGTAGAGAGACAAAGCACCCCATAAATCAAATGCAATCTACCCACTGCTGTCAGCCCTGATTGGAAAACCAACACTGTGGCAAGCTAGTGTGGATTAATGGCACAACGCGGGCTCCATACCAAAACCGCTGTCGTGTTCGGACTTTATCAACCTTAAATCTTTCCCTCTGATCTGCTTCCAACCATCTTGTAGCTGTTGGGTGTCTATAATTGCAGTGTAATTATTATGCAAGTGATGATTGTGCATATATAGGTCAGCTTTGGGGCATGTGCCGAGTGCCGGTCGGTCAGTGGGTCAGTGTTGGGAAGAGGAGAGGTGCTGAATCAGCGCTTTTTTTCGCAGGGGGAGGGAGAGGAAGGAGGGACCCATTCAGACCACCAGCTATTATCAGACAGAAAAGGAAGGTTATCTCTTATCTCAGCATCTGTGGAGCAGTAAAAAGCTTTTGTAATTGTATGTTTAGGCTTGTAATGCAGTACTTGTACAAGGCAGAAGGATAAAGCATTTCTGATGTGTCAATGTTGCAGATGGAAGGTGATGGGGTTGTGGAAAATTCTGTCCTTGCATTAAGGTGGTTTCTGTATGATGTTGTGATAGTTTGTGTATTATGTAGCCATATGATTTTTTTTTCTGTGCATGAAATAAACTTCATTTTTGTTTTTTGTTTTTTTTGAGTTTTTTTGACAATACCAGTCAAAATTGTCTATGCTATGCTTTGTTTTTTCACTTCCAATTCTACAATGAAGTGGTGACAGAAAATGCTAAATCTATTTTAGAACTATATCCTTAAAGTATGTAAAATGAAAATTTTGCATACAGTATTTTAGATACAAGTTTTGGATTAGCTGGATAAATAAACCTAGTTGTTGTTCTTTCATTCTAAATATTAACATTTAATAAAAAATGTCAGGCTTTTACAAAAAGTGTGACTGTTATAAAAAGTAATACTATCTTTTGGTTCCTATTTTGCTATTATTATAGTTTGTGTATATTTTATCATTATTATTGCTCATTGTTTTATGTCTGCAACTCCAACACACCTAAAGATCATGTTCTTAGTTTCTAAATCAATACTCAACTAGCACATATAAAAACAGGGTTAGAACACACATTGTTAAACCGGCTCAAACTTGTAACTGTAAAGATGACAGGACTCGGCTCCCACAGCTATTAAAAGTGCAGACACATGTGTAAGGTCACTGCCTGGGTATTTCCAAAGGAAATCATGAGGGTTACTAGGGTGCAAACACATATTTGTACAAGAACTATAAAACATGTGTGACCTATATTAATATTATTGGATTCATAATCTATTCAATCAGTACAATGGAATATTTGATCAGTTGAAGGGGAATTGAACAATTTTCTTCTTTTTGGAGCAAAATTTGTCTTGCTCCAATACAGATATTATGTATAGGCTGCTCTTGAGGTGAAAATGAGACTGCTGTGTTCTGTCTGCATCTAATTACGAAACATTTTATTGTCCGAGAATCAGGAAGTGTGCTGTTAGCTTGCTAGCTGTTGTTAGCTTTACTGTCATGGCAAAACTCCTCTCTGGCCTCTGAAAGATGCGAAAAGCATTTATAAACTCATCGTGGTGAATAATTAGGATGCTCGGAATGCAAAAGGTAAGTGAGGAATAAGTTTGGACAACTGCAAAGTGTTTGAAATGAAAGAGTTTTGTTTTTAAGAAAGATAAACAAGGCTGGATCACATTACCAACCCCTCTCTCCTAACTTCAAATTAGACGCTTCCTTTGTATCACACTTTGAACTGCATCAGTCATTTGGAATCAAAATGACTGAATAATCCATCACAGATCACAGTGCACTGGCTTGTACAAAATGACTGATGACACTGTCACAGGCTCTGCAGTGTAATTAGTGTCATGTGCTGCATAATCTGCATTTGATATACCTTTGGAGATATAGCTCCAAAGGATGAGTCATCACTTTTAATATACTCTTGTTTCGTCTGTGTACCTGGGCTCCAAAAATATGTTTCTATGCAGTATGATTCAGAAGAAAGCAAAAAGAAAATTGCAGAGTTAGTACTTGTAGAAGTACAGTACACTGACAACTATCCAAACCCCTGCTCATTTTAGACAATCTACTCTGCTTTCCAATTATGAAACTGATTATGGCCTGAGGTTGCCTGAACTGATTTATTTATCATCCCAAGCGGAGCTCTTCCAGTAAAGTTGGCAACATAGACTTGAAATGCTATGCGCCGTGCTGTCGAGTCTCTCCATAAATAATAAAGTACATTAGGGATGTGAAGATTATTTGGTTAAATGCTAATTGTGACAGGATTTAAGAACTAAAAGATAAAAAATCTAATCTAATAAACTGCAAATGTAAAGTACGTGTATATCATTTACACTTTACTTTTTCATTGATAAAGTTTGATTTCATAAAGCTGGTCACATACTAGAGCAATACTGCTTGAATGAAAATGGTTTTTAGTGTTGTTTAGTCATGGCGTCAGTTATTAAAAATAATCATAAAATCGTGATGTTTCTGCTCACAATAATCATAACACAATTTGATATGGTGACATCTCTATTTTCACATTGTGGCTGAATACCAATGCTCTAAAATAACTTGGATTAACCTGAATGATTTGTTGGCTGATATGCATTGTGGGACTTGTTACTACACAAGTTGGGACTTGCTACTACACAATTGCCACATGATTTATGTTTTTGTACACTTAAGCCAAGTATGTCCTGTCTCTTCTTTATTATTCTCAATTGGAACACCTTACATTACATCATTTAAAGGTACACTATTTAACTTTTCCATGGACACAACTATCTGCTTGTCTCCATGGAGATGTTATCGCTTTGCCTGGGATATTCTACAGTACGGCATTAAGCCAATCTATCTCCATGGAGACACAACTCAACTTTTTTCCAAGACAAATTTGCGCCAAAAAAAATGCAAGATAGACATGTGTAACGCCATACTGTGGAACATTTTAGGGACAATTAGATGGCAGACCCCCCAAAAGAAGAGTGCACCTTTAAATCACGGACATAAAAATATTTTATAATTTCAGCTACAGAAAACTCAAAATCTGTAAAATTCTCAGATGTCAGAATGTTGATTGACAGCAGTATTAAGGTTAGCTTTCGTTTTGCCTGTGCCGAATCCGTGCATTTGTTCTGACGTTGGCTTTGACATAAAGAGGAGCAGCGCCACTATGCTGTTCCATTGTGCACTTTCTGCTGCCAGGCAACTCTCCAAACTTTATTGTAAACATTGTTAGCTGTTTGAGCCTGTACTTTGTCTGCGTAATGCCATTGTCTATATCCGCACTGGGGGAAGTGAATGCGCTGTCCACAATGGTATTACACCATTGGGACTTGTGTGGTTCTTTGTGCTAAATATATTTCAGCTCTTTGCTGTAGTTGTACAATTGGCCTTCCACTACCTTTTGTAAATATTGCACAGAGGTCTTGCTAATACACTTTTTGGTGTAAGTACATAAAGAGCATACCTTAGGAGGCTAACTCTAATGCATTGAAAATTAAAATCTATTAACAATTTTTTTTTTTAAGTTTTGAAAATGTACATTGTCATTAACCACATGCTAATATCAGTATGTTCTGTCTGTGTTTTTTATTTTTTTGTGAATTAATATTTCTCAGTATTATTGGCATCCAAAAACTCATGGTTGATACATGTAGTACACCAATGTAGTAATGTATTTACCATCTATTACAATCAAATTTTCTTACAAATAATTCCTACCAAAATCAAGCTTTCCTTTAAAAGGGACATATTATGTAAAATCAGCTTCTATGAGCTTTAACCATGTTTCCTCAGCATTAGCTTACTCAGCTATACTTTGATTTAAAAATGTCACATAGCCATTTTTCAACAATAGACATGTAAATGAAAATCTGCAACAATTACTTCTTTAAAGTGAGACTGAATAGCTAAACTCCTCCCACAACCACATTTAAAATAGAGCTGCTAAACTGAGCAGAGCCTGTGGATTAAAGAGTGAGGAGAGAGGAGGGGTGGGGTCTGGAGCTATAAGGAACAGTGTGATTGGTCTAACAGGTATTCCACTTCAAACACCCCGCCCCTGAAGCCAGGTGTCTGTGATCAGAAACACCTGGCTGTAATCAGGGCAGTCCTGTGTGATGTCATGTAGTACTTGAAATTGCAGAGGCCACTGAAGGCTGCACACACTTAGATGTTTTGACCAGAAAGCTGCAAATTTATCTAGTTTGCACTAAAACAGCCAAAAGATTACTAGGAGCAGTAGGCAATGCTATTAAAACACCATATACACAGTTTAGTAAATAATGATCTAAGTATGTTATGGTTTAAAACTTAATACTGCATAAAGCATAAATTATTATTTTTCTCCTATATAATTGTTCAGCTATATATTTACACTATCAACAATATCAAATTTTTGACCTTTTGACCAGCACATTTCTTTCACCTTTGGTAAAGGTTCATTCTGCTTTCAGTTTTAATCTTAGATTTAGCATTTTGGGGTTTTTTGTCAAACAGGAGAGTTGTTTACTGCTCTACATGTTTCGGCTACTTCCTATAGCTTTCTTCAGAAGCGTCACATGATGGTGTAGTGACGTCTTCTCCAGTATGCATCCCATGTGTGTTATAAGGTGTACGCTCCCTCGTCACAATTTATGCTCCTCAGACCTCATTTGGGGATTTTGATGGCCTCTCTGATCCAGCGGTGGTATTTGTTGCTTTCAGCATTGATGACCCTGGCACTGTTCCAGTCCATGATGTGGTTTTGTCTGTTTTGTCTTTGAAATGGTCGGATATGTTCTTTTATTGCCGTTTCTTTTTCACTCTCTGTTTGATGTTTGACGTTATAAGACCACTAATTCGCCCAAAAACAATTTCGGCAACATTCCAATCGCTAATTGATTTATGCGTGACCTTTCAGTTCTGTTCCCATCTACACTAACGCTCCAGTCTCCCGCTGATAAAACTTTTATGAGCTTAAGTAAT
>KN478048.1:62347-86643 GCA_000787095.1 Periophthalmodon schlosseri | reverse complement strand
ATCAATGGGCTGAAAGGGAAGCTATGGCTAACTAGTCTCTGGAACAATACGGAACTTTGAAGAAGAGCTTGGCAACGCGAACCTTGTGGAATGGAAGTCGTCTCTAACAGGACTGATCGGAGTGTCTGCTGACTTTATATGTGTTTACTATGTGTCACTCCAGCTGCCATTGCCCCGCGGGCTCTCTGACAGGTAGCATCTGCTCCTATTGGATTCAATGTTGCAATTAATATTCTTATGGACAGTGTCATCAAGGACTATGTGGCTTGTTAATTATTTTCTAACATAAGAAGCTCACTTTTCTAATAGGCTATAAAACGTGCAAAGTGACGTGCACTCTTCTTGTCATTCTTGGCATAAGTTTCTCTGAACAACAATACATTTTTTTCATAAGTGCTTCAAAAGGTTTAATTATTTTCAGTTGCACAAGCTATTTTTAGATGTATTATGGGCGTGGATATTGGTGTTTTTGCTTTGTGTTCTATACCCTGCAAGCATTAGTCTACAGATGAGTGCATTACTTAGTTATAAGTGTAAGAAAGTTGTATAGCATTTCTTATATATAAATTAGAATGCTAAGAAATTATAGCAAACTGAATAAGGTCAAATATTAAATCTGAATAAGGCTGCCGTAACTATTTGGAAATGGTAGGCCTATAGAAGTTGTAGGCCGAACTCTTTTTTTGTTTAGATTTTTTAGAACATTTCTAATTTCCAATTGTGTAATCTTTGTTTTCAAAAATGTACACATCTATTTGCTGTAGCAGGGCTCATGTCTGCTGTGTCAGTGATGATTGTGGAGCACACGGAATGGAAAGGAACATCGGAGACCAACTCAACAAAGCCTTCGAAGCCTATCGCCAGGTCTCCATTGAGAAAGAAATAGCTAAGAAGGAGCTGCAGAAAATGGTACACCTCAACATTCAAACGTACAATTTATTCCAGTTTAGTGTGAATGAACAAAATTATATGATTTTGTAGACAGAGTACTATGAGGGCTACACCCGTAAACTTCAAAAGCAGATAGAGGACCAGCAGCGGCTCATTTCGGTTCTTGAAGCTAAACTGACAGCTCTGAGGCCTCCACCTGCAGGTTTGTGGCAAAAATGTTTCATAAATATTTATAGCTTTACATTGAGCTAAAATGTGTTATTGCAATGGGTGATTACAATGTAAGAATCAAGGTTTTTTTTTAACATGACCTGAACTAGTTTCATGTGGCACGTAGTTGTATTGAAGATATGAAAAATTTGAATATTAAGTATGCTATCTAAAATTCTGTAACTATCAAAAAAGGTACAAAGTCATATTGATGCACTTTTGTTGTTAATTTTACGGTCTATTCAGTTTGAGCGATACCTTAACCCCAACCACTACATTTACATGCATGTTTTAGCACATTTCTGATTGCAAAAAAAAAAATCTTTATCATTAGTCTGATCCCCAGAAAATGTCAAAACATTATGTTTGGCAATCAAACACGAGCACGATACTGAACTAACAATAGATGTGTGTTCTATTACAACAGGAGATATGAAATGCGAGCCTTGTGAACATGCCCATGACGGAGCTAGTGCCTATAGAAAATTACAGTACCAGGTAAGTCTACATGTCACCTCACTTTATGCAAATGCCAACTGAATTCCTACACTGGGTTTATATTGTGGCCTTTGTAGTTCTGCTTGACAAAGGCAAGCTTCCTCTTCTGATTGCTAGAACAGTGGTTTTAGTACAGGCTGTTCCAGTGGTCAACCGGTCTAACACCAGTCTTTTCTGAATTACTTTGAGTGCAACGTTTCTAATATAAAGTGCATGAGAATCAGCCTACACATTTGGCCCGCTGTGACACTAAGGAAAGCACGGTATTTCATCACAGCAGAAAAAAGCTAAACATTGAACGGTGGATTACACAACTTTGAAGCAGTTTGCAGTAAACCTGTGTAGCAGTCTTGTGTCCTCATTTGACTAGCGACATATAATAACGCTTGGTGATTTATTTTTTATTTATTTATGTTAAAAACAAGTAATAGTAATTGTGTTATTTATTGTTATTTATTTAGTTCGTTATGTTACTTTACAAAAATAAATCAAGCTGAAATGAAAATCAGCACTAAAAAAATTCCACAGCTTCGTTTTACGCAATGTGACAGACTGAACCACTATGGCATTGTTGAAAGCCTTGATATTCTGTGCCTTCATTAGATTAGCACAGCATAGTGAATTCCTGTTGCTGTAAATGAGAAGGCACATACATGGTTTGAAATGTACAAGGTGTATCCACGTTGCTTCAGCAGATGGTGCTAGAGGATAAAATCACAGTGCACTTCATGTTACATGTACCTGGGTCTGACTGCTTCTCACTTACATCGAGTGCTATACAGTATATTTTTTATGTATAATCAGAACTGCAGGTGAGTTCATATTAAGTCGTTTAAAAGTATACACATTAATAATATAAGGTAATGCCTGTCTTTTCCAGGACAATGCAGTCACTGGTGCAGCTGCTTCAAATTTACCAGCTGGCTCTGCTGTCGACTGGTATGTGTTGGTCTTCTACTTTTGACTTTTTTAGATTTTATGTGTTTATTATTTAAATTGTATTTGTGTTTGTCAGTCAAGATATGCAAGATGCATTTGAAGCCATTCAGGTGAAATTTCGGAAGATAAAGTCTTTGACCAGAAGACAAAAAGACCATCTAAAGAGGTTTAATGGAGGAAATGATACATTAAATGGTAATTAATTCAGTGGAATGTTTCAAATAATGTCACCTGCTTTTGCTATTTCCGTATCTTTTACTGTTTATGTAACATAATTATGTGATCACAATAGCTAACTAATAGTGAAAGGTGCCGATCTGCATAAAAACGCCAAGCTAATCCCACTGAAGTGCCACTGACGTCACTGAATATGTAATGTGAAATGGGGTGGCAAAACAATCTCACTGTGTTATTATGGATGCAATCTTATATCCCTATTCCCTGGGGCTGCAGTGTCGAAATACCAAAGTATTTATTTATTTTTTATTCAATTGTTTGCCATGAGATACCTATTCACATATCAAAATTATTCCCTGTATTGCATCCCTCAAAAATATAAATTAAGCTGGTTACTGGCTCTTCTTGGGATTTAAACAATCAACACGTTTCATATCCTGTTTGTCTTGTATGACCTGTTCTGTGAAAGGTTGCACTAAGCTGCAAAATTATCACTACCACACCATCAAAAACAGCACAAGGCCTTTTTACTTATATTATCTTTTCACAGTATATTGAAATCAGATATCACTCTAGCATAGTATGCATTATTTAGTATTGCATGTACATTTTTACTGCTTTGTTTATCTTCTTAAATCAAATGTTTTAAAAAATGCTAACACACTTCCTTCCATGGCAGATCAGCGCTTCTCCATGCCCATCCAGTGCACAGACCGGACAGCGGAGGCCGAGCGACCCTTCTCCTCCTCTGCGCTCAGGACAACGGCAGTGGACATCCCGCTCCCCGCCTCGTCCCTGGCCTCCCGCGGAGCCGACCCAGACGACCGGGACTTGGACTCTCTGACCAAATTCAGTGTTAAATTCCCCCCCTCAGCGGACAGTGAATACGACTTCCTGAACAGCGCTCCGGACCGCCACATGGCTCTAGCTGTGGCTGAGGAGGAGCCGGAGGAGCTGCCCCCGTCTTTTGTCTACTCCTCGTCCCCCTCCCACTCGCCATCGTCCTCGCTTTCCCAGGAGAGCGTACGGGGACCCCAGCAGGTGAGAATCGCACGAGAAGGTCTGAGAAAAACTAGTAGCAAATTATCAAAGTCTGATTGGTCTGCGCTAATGGAGGAGTGAAACAGTGTGAAGTCCAAAAAAAAAATCTCCTCTGCTTAACTGTATTAATGTGTGCAGCGGCGTTTTTTCTCCTTAAGCAGGCTCTGGTTATATTTGGCATATTTGAGGCAACGTGTGAGCCAGATGGAAGCACATTACGCTGTGTGAAGCCGAGGAAACAAGTATGATGGATAAATGAGGACTATCTGCTGATGTGTGTAAATATCTCATCAAATGATGAATGATAGAAAAGGGAGAGTGGTCAAGGGGCACAGATGATTTTGCAGATTATAATGATGACTTGTTAATATGGGCTATTTTCATTAAGGATATATAGTTATAAAAATGAAAAGGCATAACAGAATTTTGGAATTAATAAAACTATGTCAAAAGTAGGTTTTTTGTATAATATTTGTATAATATTTTATAATGTATTACTAATAACCCTATAGTTTAGTTATCTCAGTTTATATAGATCATTCATTAGGAAGCATTGCCACTTCTGCACTGCAGAGTTACCATTGGAACAAAGATATGAGTAAAATAGTTATTCATTAAATTGTAAATTGTCCAAACACTCTCATGTTTGGCTGAGGTAGTATTTGTGTTTTTATACAGCCGTCTTCAAAATGAATTTCACACGTTTTGTAAATTTATGTTGCTACAATTCCAACTTAAATAAGTTTGTTTACTGTGAAATAATTATAGTTATATTAAATAAATATATAATTTAAAAACGTTTTGGTGGTCATCCATCATCATGCGCTGAGCATGAAATAATGGCTCATGAAATGCACATATTACTAGGAAATCTTATTACCCAGAAATGATAAACAATCAAAATAACTCCAGACGAGACCATACAGATATTGCTATACAAATGTATACTGCCGCACACCTGACTTCTCTCCTGTTTTGTCCTCCAGCCGCTGTGGAGCCCTGAGCTGTGCCGCGTGGTGGATGTGGGGGCAGATCTGGTGTCTCCGCAGAGCAGCAGTCCCGATAAATGTGCGTTCTGCCACGCTGTAGTTCCTCCGGACCGGATGAACAAGCACCTCTATACGCATTTCTCCAACAAAAACGACAACAACCAGTGACACATAGCTGCACAAACTGACAGGACAACCACTCCGGAGAATCCCTCTGGTGGGACCTGCACTGGATTTGAAATGACACTGCCATAAGACTTGAAAGCATTTATTTAATATTGAAGAATTGAATGGTACACTTGCCTATTTTTGAAAATATTTTACTCATTTTAATACTACATCGTGAGGCATCCGTGAGCAAATCAAATGAATATTTACTCTTAAAAGAATTACTGTATTGCTCCTAATATGCATTTGTAAATATTTTATGCAGAATTATTGCGTTATTAAATGTTTACAAAAAATCCTATTTGAGTTAATTTATGATCTCAAGATATGTTTTCTCATCTTGAACCTAGCGTCTAGTCTGTTTTCATCTACAGTAAGATGTAGAGAGAGTAAAAGCTGATAATTCACATAGATTAGCACTATTTCTATACCCATACCTTTAGTTTACTGGAATCATTTCATTTTGTAGCAGGTGCGCCGTGTGTCATTCAAGGTGACATAAGATATTTTTTTACAACTTTACAGTACAACTTTACATCTGACCTCAACTAACTTGCAAAAACTGAATCCTAATGGTGATATTTTATGTTATCCTCTTATACATGGTAGAGCTGCATGGTTTTGTAAAAGTGTCCTCAGATACTTCAGATATTTCAGAACATGTTTGTAGAGGACTAAACTACAGGGTTAGCAGGTTTAAGACAGTATTTTCTTGTTTGCAGTGGATATTCTCTGACTAACTGCAACATTTGTGATTAGAAATTTCAACTATTTTAATTACAGTTTTGATTGTGATAAAGTTTGGTAATAAAACAGTAAATTGCTATGTAAAATAATTTTTATATCTTGCGTGATAAAGGCCTTTCTACATCTTCCACGACCGAACCTAAGTTTAACTTGGCAACTCTCACTTTTGACTTGTGTGATATTTATTCACACCTTTGCTAACAATTGTGCTGATTTGAATTGTTCCGTGTGACAATGTTTAAGGAAGCGGCGTTGTGCGGAGGGGACCTTGCAGCCTTTTAGCTATGGGCTGGTAACACTGGCTCTGGTTAGACGCGCTGGTGTGAACGTGGCAAACAACGCTTCTCTAAAGTGTTTGCTGCTTGTTATCAATTGCGGCGGATGATCACGCGAGGCTGATTGATAAGTCATTTGAGCCCCAGTTGTATTTGGCAGTGAGCGGAGCACAATAATAATAGCTGAGATAGGTGTAAAATATGTGATGTTGTACTGATAATTTTGAACTAATGAGTCATTGCACTAAGAGAACAGCAAAGTGTTTTTAAAAGCGTGCTACTAGACTGGTGCTGAATGCTATTATTGGTATGTAACAGGCTTTTGAGTACATTTACATATTTATATTTAGACCTATATGAAATGTACAAACTTGTTATTACTAATTATAAACCCATTAACATTACACGGCGTTTTAATGAATCAAGTGCCTATAAAATACATCCATGTTATAACACAATATTACTGTAGTTTGACTAGTCAAAATGGCAGTCGTGCAAAAAAAACAACACAAAAGGACATGCAGAAATTTGTTGGGAAAAATTAATATTTGTAAGTTCTTTGAAATGAATGATGAACAGGACTAATTTATGTTTAAAATTAAAAACTTTGCACAAAAATTAGGGCAACTTTTTACTGAGCAATCAGTAATGTTATTGGAAGTCAATAAAAGCACTTGGTATTTCTTATTGGTTTATATCATATGCCTTCAAAAATATTTTTTTCAATTCAATTCAGTTAAATTTATGTATATAGCACATTTAAAATACAACTTAAGCTGTCCAAAGTGCTTCACACAAAAGTCAACAAAAAACAGATATATGACACATAGGCAAAGAACAATAAAACAATGAAACACCATGCTATCCCGTCTAGCTAGAATTAAATGCCAGGGAGAAGAGGTTTATTCACAACCATTTAACTATATAGGAGACTACTGATTAATTTCTAACTGGAGCAGATCGGGCAACTCATACTGATCCATCATAATACCCATTACTTTTTGTAAATGTGCTTGTTGTTATCATTGTATTAGTTAATACCAGTTTTCAATATAAGTTATAATTTCCTGAGGCGCCACATATCTGATCACGCCTTTTCCTTAAGAATCTCACTAATGATGCTTTTGCTTACTCCGTGATGAGTCGGACACAGTGCAGCTTGCGCGCAGTTCTCCGAGGGATTATGAACAGCTGTTTGGTCATAATTATGTTGTCATTTAACGTTATTTGGAAGAGGAAACTCGCCCTGACAGATATGGTTTTTTTTTTAATATCCCTACTCTTAATACTACTCGTAATACTTGTTATGTCTTGTAAACTTTGAGAATACTGTACTGTGTCTCTTATCCAAGTGGCTTCAATTCTGAAATTCTGATCCATCCGGGACACCAGATTTGCTATAAGAAAAAAAAAGAGGCAAAAAAAAAAGAGAAAGATATGGATTGAGACGGAGAAGGCTGATTACAAGGTGTCAAAATTGCCAGGAGCAAGAAGGTGAAAGCAATCAGTGGTGAGAAGAGTGCAGCATTGGTGAGGGGCAACTAATTATCTCGTCTCATTTATGGAGAAGGATTTGAGGCAGCTCCTAGCCCCGCTGAACGGTGACAGATTGGTGCGGAGGAGAGGGGAGGTGTTAGAACAATGGAGCCCCACTCACCATCATTACGGCATGCTAATCAGCGCTGCAGCTCTCCCCAGGCCCGGGTTAGCTGCTGCTGCGGAGAAGAGGAGAGGAGGAGAGGAGGAGAACAGGAGAATGGGGAGGTACCGGTAGGCAGAGGGGACCGCTTCTGACTAAAAGAGGAGAAGTGAGTTAGTAATGGGGCTGAACGATTTGGGAAAAATATCTAATTGCGAATTTGATGACAAACATTGTGGTTAGATTTGCGATTTATGGTTTAATAATTCTGTTCAAAGTTCACATTTTTTACACATTCAGAAGAAGAAACTACAGGGTTAGTAGTTTTTATGCAGAATAAGATATTTTGTTGTTTGTGGAGGAAACTGGCATTTCAAAAATTGCAGAATTTGTGATTTGTATTTGTTAGCATTCAAATTGCAATTTCTATTCGATTGCGATTCACCTTTCAGCCCTAGTATGTAATATACAGAGGGTCAGCAAAGGCTTGTTTTAAAGGTGGAGTATTTAACTTTTCTGTAAAGGTCAAATATTACTTTGGCTGGAATGTTCCACAATAAGGCTGTGCAATTAATCAAATTTTAACAGATCGAGATTCAGTTATTTCTAATTGTCAATGATTATCTTGGTCTTTTTAATCGAGAGGTCTACAGTAAAAGCTTGTGGTTTGGAGTAGAGTTCAGACTTTGGAGGAAGGCATTTGACTATTTTTTGACATATTCAGTAAATTCATATTTGTTTTTTTTAATTAGACAAAATTTAAAAAAAAATTAATGGAAGCAGGGAGAACAGTCTGTGGCCAGGGTGACCGGTGTCCTGTACAATCCTCTAGGCTCTGCGTCGGAATCTTTTGGTGAAGATATCCTCCAGACGAGCCAGGCCCAGTCTGAGGATCGCCACTCGGTCCTGCTGAGTGCTGCCCTCATCCACACAGTGATGTTCCCGGTCAGGATGCTCTCCATCTTTTGTAGAAGTTTTTCAGCACTTGTGTGTCTATGCTCTCCATTGGTGACCCTTTGATGGTGATGGGGTGAAAGCTCTCTTGCTTATTCCTACAAGAGTCCACTATTAGTTCTTTAGTTTTACTAATGTTAAGTTTTAGCTTGTTATTTTGACACAAGTCTATGAAATGATCTATCCCTAAGCAATAGTCTCGCCATCGCCTGAGATCAAACCTATGACAACTGTGTCATCTGCGAACTTAACAATAGTGGTGGATTCAGATGTAGAGATACAGTCATGGGAGTAAAGTGAGGAAAGCAGGGGGCTAAAGACACACCCCTGGGGCGCACTAGTGCTGCCTATCAGTAAGGAAGTTAAGGACCCACTTACAAATGGGGAGATGTAAGCCCAGACTTCAGAGTTTGGTGGGACAATCCTATGAATGCTGAGCTGCCAATGAAGAACAGTCTGGCATATGCCCCTCTAGCGTCCAGATGAGAGAGCACAGAGTGAAGCAGGTGGGCTATAGCATCATCAGTGAATCTATTGGGGTGATACACAAACTGTAAAGGGTCAAATGTAGGTGGTATGAAGGTGGTAATGGAGGCTTTAAGGAGTCTTTCACAGCATTTCATGGCCACAGATGTAAGGACAATGGAGCAATAATCATTTAAACTGTTTGGTTTCGATCATTTGGGGGTGGGCACTATAATAGATCTTTTGAGGCAAATGGGGACTTTGCATAAGGTGAAAGAGAGATGGAAAATTAGGGGTCATTGTTTTGCACAGGATCTTAAGACACATCCCTCAGGTCCAGCCGCCTTTCTGGGGGTTACCTGTTTAAAAGCCCTTCTCATGTTATGCTCACTTCAGTTGTACATAATATTAATACATACATCTGTTGTAGAAAACACAAAGTTGTTTTGTTCATAGATCATTAAAAAAAACTATTTCATTCTAATTTGGCAAATATGGCAAATGTAAGGCTATAAGTAATCAAATTGTCACAGTGCAGATTCAAAGCAACAGCACTTCTATGCCATGAAAATGAGTAAAAATTATTTTGCTTTTTCACTTATCACAGTCAATGGATGTTGCACATTTGAATATTTCTGTGTAACAATGCAAGTGCTCATTTTATTAACTTCAAATCTAGAACCCCTTTTAAGACATATGGTATTTTGGAGCTAAAATAAAACACATATGTTAACACCAAAATAAAAAGTGGGCTCCATTGTGACTAAAATAGGACTTGTTTTTAAAGTGTTTTGTTTCCAAAAGAAGATGCATCATTTTGGCCTCTGCTACACAAAGATAAGAATTTAAAAAAGTAGTAATCAAAAGAGTAATTTTATGAATTATGAGAAGGTAAAATAAACATGAACGTCTGTGAATTCTAATTGGAGTTAATAACAGACCAATCAAACAGCACAGAGCAAGTAATTATGTTGAACAATAACTGTCCTAAATATTTACATGTGTTTGTCAGAGCGACCGTGCCGTAGTCAAAAGACATAGAGAGAGGTGCGCAGACAAAAGGGAGACGCTTACAGGAGACTAAACTGCTGAACAGTGAGTAGATTAGGTCACAGGGTGGCCGTGCCCTCTTCACGTCAATGTCATTTAGACAATTAACAACTTAGTGGAGGAGCATATTCAACTGTGCGTGCACTGGTCACCGTTGGCATGAGGGAATGCCAACTCTGGTGGCGTGGCGAGTAGCACCCGTAGCACCTCACAGTTGTGTTGCCATGCGTCGCAGTGACTTTTGTGTTGGACTAAACGTGTTGCAGGCAGAGCCCATGTCTGCACAGTCTCCCCTCCATTGTGTGTGTGTTGTGTGGTGCTGCACTGAGAGCCCCCTGCTTTCTGGAGCACACATTTGGCAGTCACAGCCGGTGATGACAGAGGCAGTGGTGAGATCGCACCCACAACCCCAGAGGAGGCTCCCGCTCCCGCACAAGACAAAGCCCTGCAGCTTCAGTCAGTATTGTGAATATGTGCAGATAACTGCTCACTATGGGCACATACGGAGCACTGGACATTTGTAAACTTCTGATCTCTTTCAGGACATTTGGCTGCCCATTTGGAGCACTACAGCCAGAGCTGCCCTGTCATTATTCTGTACTGTGGCCTACAAGTGAGTGGAGGTTGTTTTTCGTCTTGACACATGGGGGTGGAATGGAGCATGGGGATGTTTGCAGAATGGTAACTTGCAATTCAAGGGTTAAGGCAGCATGAAAGAATCCATTCTCGGTTTAATGACCTAGCCTCTCTGGGCGAGGACGACAGGGAACATGCTCTTGACTTGTACTGAATTTGCCAATTAACACCTCCAATAACAGGCTGCCTCTGAACATCACCAGTGTGCAGAGAGGAGGAGAGCCTCCCATGCACTTTGTTTTTCAGCCTCTCCTGCAGTAATGAAGCTCTGTGCTTTCCTTACACTCAAAAGGATTTGGCCTTATACAATTATTTGTAAATTCTCCTCATTGGAGCTTAGTGCTGTCGTAGTCACATTCACAAAGTAGAAATGTTTTATTTCTGCCCGTTGCCTCAGTCTTTATTCAGCCTACTTGTTGGACAATCTATTTTTTGCACAAGCCCATATGGCCATGTGCAGCTTCAATTAGACACTCGCTGGTATCTAAGATACACCGTGCTTGATTAGCTTCGTCCATTCTCATTGTTTTACATGAAAACAATACTGTCCTCCTTAGATGGATTACAAAAGAGATGTCTTGATATAAGGTCTGTTCATCACCCCTCTGGTTTCACACATGCTTATCAGACTCCCAAACAACACCCAGTTCAGGTGTGAATATCAAACTCCCCAGTGGAAATCAGCCACACTGCTGTCCTCCTCCGAGTCCTCCTCCGAGTCCTCACACCGGCACAGGGCTTTGCATTGGGCCGCGTACAACAACTGCAAAAACACCTCTGCCTAAGTGCAAGGTGGACATCTTGCACCAAATGCTTAATGACTGAAAAAAAATCACTTGGATGTAATTGAAAAAAGGTGCCTAAGTAACTGAATGTTGCTATAGTACAATCACACCATAACACAATAGTTTCACAATTCATTAGCAGATACTTTAACAATATACAATCATTGAAAGATGGCAGTGTAACTGAGAGCAGTTCACACCATAGGAAAAGTGCAGTGATCCATCTAATAATAGGAATAAAGTGTAGTGGCTTAGAGTAGCATAGACAACAGTGAAGGTGTGAGCTGTGTACAGTCATGACGACAAAGGCCTTGTCCTAACACTTTGTCAACATAACAGGTACAAACACAGCAAAGATGCTAGTCATATGCACGTTACAGAGCTTCTCCTGTTCTCATCAGCACCACTTTGTGTCATGTTTCCAACAATATGAACCTTGTTAAAGAGGCTGGAGCACAAATCAATTCATTTATGCAGTGTTAAGAAACCATCTGGCTTGATTGGAGCTGAAAGTCATCCTGGCAGGCCAGTTGCCTGACTGACACCTCGTAGGATAAGTGGGAGGATTTAGTGCCTTTAGCCTTTAGCAAAGACAACACAGATCATCGCACAGAGCACAGGGTGCACACATGAACTGCCTTACCTAAAGTCTTTGTTATAGAGCGGACCACATTCAGCATATCTGGCTGTTGTTTATTAGTCCAAGATAGTGAGATATAACACTTTTTGTGTTCTCTTTGTGGAAGCTGTGAAAATGGCACGCCATATGTAATACACTTGCTTGCTGTTGGTCTTGCCAATTCCCCCAAGATCAGTGATTCCTGTGCCAACGCTCACACTCTCGCTTTGTCCTTGTGATGTGCCGGAGCCCGTTGGACTGGCTTCTCTCTGAGCCCGGGTCTGCTGCTTCATTGTTGATTTGATGTATACTGTCTGGTTAGAATAGCTGTTTGAACCGCAGCATACGTGTTCATATGCATCTCTGCTGTTGCAGAATTAAAGTCAAATCAAAACAAAAGCCATCCTCAGGAGCATTGTGATATAGATGAGGTGAGGATGAAAAATACTCCTGTAGTGTTTTTTTAGACGTGCACAAAACAAATTGGCTGCATATTTTGTTCACACCTTGAGTAACCTGGGGATAGCGCGCCCAATCCTCCGTCGTCCTACCTGTGACAACAACCTGCAAAGTGCTCCCAGTGCCCTAATCTGCGGCAAAGACCTGCTGCTGCTGCATGTGCATGTTGTTTTCCTCCTCCTTTAGGCTGTCCCTGTGGTTTTTACATTTACACGCCCACCACCATCACACAAGGTAAAAGAGAATATGTACATGTCTCGCAAGATATAATTTTTTCCCTCCAAAACATGTGAGCTTCAGCAAAAGGCACCGGAGCCATACTGGTGCTGTTTGGTTTCAAATGGCAGTCAAAGCATTTTAGCATCAACAGATGGCCGCTCCATTGGTTGAAATGAGTAACACCACTGCCTGCTTTAGAGTTGGCTGCAGCCTCAGGGTAGTGTACTACTGTCTTGTCATATCTGGCTGTGTGAGTGATGATGTCACCGTGATAGAAGCGACCTGCTCAGTGATGCCTGTAGAGACCAGTGCTGGGAGATCCCTGTCTGTCTGCATTATTCAACAATGCTTCCTGGTCCCCACCTCTCTACAATAAAGCCACTGCTCAATATTTGAACAACAGGTTCAGATTTTTAAGTGTATACATGTAGATGGGTGATGGGGAAAAACAGTGGTAGTGCCAGTCGGCACAGCCTGGATGGTTACCAAGGCAACTTGCCGAGTTTTTCTAACCGGTCTCCAGGACTTCTTGGCTGTCTCCTAGGGGTGTGCTTTGGAAAAGTGGGCTTCACCGTAGGCCTTTTGACTGGTCCACAAGATGCCGCTTCATTGATCATTTCTATCTCAGAATTTCAGGCTCCTGGCGCTCAGAAAGCGTTTCTTTCTTCCTCCGAGCTGTGCTCACACAACACCTTGCAGAACATTTGCAGAGCACAAGCTGTAGTTCACAGTTTGCTTTGTTGCAGTTTTGCAGCTCCTTTCTCTCATTTAGTCTTTGATTAAGTAAAAGGTTGTGGGTCCCCTCTGGGCCCCTGGGCTGTTTTGTGAAATTGAATGCATCAATATTTCAGCTGCAACATAAGAAAGCAAATCTGCTCATTGATAACGTAGCAGACATTGCGCCAGACAGTGATAGCCTATTCGGGGAGCGTTGTGGTAACAAAAGATGTCCGCAGACAGCACCACTGCTCTGAGCCTGATGAGCCAGACTGCCTATCGATCCATCTGGCTCTGAAGACACTGTCATGTCACCTTTGCATCTAAGTGTTATGTCGCCAGCTTCAGATGATCCAGCTGTCAGCTCCAGCACAGCCAGCCTGCTCATGTGGCTCTGTGTGGACTCTCTGCAGTCTCTGTTTTTACTCAGGTAAATTCACACAGACACAAAATATAACCAAAATACACATTATTGCACGCTCTGCAATATACATGCAAAGGTGTACAAACAATCAACACCAAACGTGCTATCACCAACAATCCAGTTACATGGTAATTTTGTGTTTTTTCACCAGATGCTCTTCCAGTAAATAGTCACACATGGGACTTGAGTGCACAACGCAGGTGAAGTGCCTTGTACTGAAACACAACATTTGAACTTGTTACCCACTGGTTGGAGATAACTACCTAACCAACTGTGCCTTTCCAGCTCCAAAAATCAATTGCTCTATTGACTAAATTTGCTAATTCAAGTGGATAAGTTACATTATAACACATTAGCGCAAACTGAGTGTCATGTGTTCATATGCTATAGCCCAGAGTCTATTACAGATATAGAGTGCAGTTTAAATATCTATGACCAACGGCGACCCTTTGGATTCCACTAATGTCACCCACTCCTCCTGATAATTAAAAAGACAACTTCCAATAAACGTTAGCAGAAGCTCAGTCGCCGCACAAACCAAGTGCAAATTGCTTCAAATGTGCTTCTGTCTTTCGATGGCTCTGATAGTTAAAGGCTGGAAATCAAACCTGGTGCTGAAAGGGCACAAACTCCGGCAGTCGAAGGTGTGGTAACGGGGTGAAAATTTCAAAAACGATTTCCCCTGTTCTGCTAATGTGACCACCCTTATGATAACACACCCACAGCAGTGCGCTAACATGGCTAATTCTGCTGTTTTTACACTGGCAGTGTTTGGTCCTACCTCCTTTTAACTCAATCCCAGTGTCCACTGTGTAATTTGGAGCGGGCTGCGGCTGGTACCTGGTTCATCTGGAGGTCTGGGGGAGGGAGAGGGGTGAGGAGGGGGAGTTGGGGAAGTACCAGTAGGATGCCAGCCAGTGCTTCACACATAGAGCAGAACACTGGTGAGCCTGCGAGCACAGAGACGACGTGTTTATTATTTTATTATCAGTGTCAATCTCAAATGAAAAAAAAACTGGTTAGTAAAATAGTGTGGATCAAGATTGGGGATGATAACTTGAGAATGTTGGTACTGACAACCTAAAAGTGACTGGCGATGTGTTCATTAAAAGCAACTTGCAAATTTGGCCATTTTTATGTTTGTTTTTATGTTTATTTTGAAAAGATTTTTTATTGTCACATTTTTAGAGCTTAGAAGGTGCAGTTAAGAAAGTTAATTTAACACTAATACTGCATGTGCCAATATTACACCTTCACCAGTCACATGACATAATCCATTTGATCATTTGGGTGTAAGCTTTTCGCAAAATCAAAATCATCTCAGAGCCTATAATAGCAAAAGGAAGGAGTTATTTTATCAACTTTAACCATATGTTTATACTATATGTTTATCACAATGCATCATATGTTTTAATATTATACATGTCAATTTTAAACTCAAGGGCTGATTTGGGAAAAATATTACAATAATCACATTTCAGAACATGTTTGTACAGATCTAAACTACAGGGTTAGCAGGTTTTTACGCAGAACGAGACAGGTAGGATATTTAGCTGTGTGTGGAGGAAATTATGGTACTGCAAAAACTGCAGCCTTTGCATCAATCTTGCAGCCCTATTAAGCGGCCCGGATGTCTTGAAAGGCGGTATACAAATCAAAGTTAGTATCATAATTATTCATTTGTTGTGTTAGGTGTTCCAACACACTTTTTAAACATCTCAACATAGTTCCTACCACAATTCTTTTACTACTTTCTGTTGCAAAATGAACTAGTGTAAGTGCAATGAGTACAACTTTGACACAATACAATATTTGACAAAAATGGCCATGTTCTCCACAGTTGTAGCAGTTTTGCCAGTCCTTCTAGTTCTAATTCTAATGGGATCCTTCACTAGTCGTTGAAGTAAATTAGTCCATCCAGTGTCAGAGGTGCAAAAGTTTCCCCACCAAACTCTAGCTCTGTTTATTTGCGACTTACGACGGATACGACGCAAATCATGTCACTTTTGTATTTTTCCTCCTCTCCTGCTCGGCGCGTGCTCTCCTCTCCCCGCAGGATTCAAGAGCTGATCATTAACCTTTTCCTTTAGATTCTATCCCTCCTCGCCTGGTCACATATTTGGTTCCTGGCCCCATATGCCACTTTCCTATTTCCTGCCTGCAGACAGCGGGGAGTAGCTCTATTATCACCTTCCTAGAGCTGTCTTTGAATGTGAGAGGCAATTCCATTTCACTCGGCCGCGGGGAGGGGGCGGAGGAAGCGGTGCGCCTCCGACATCACGGAAAATTGGCTTAGGCTTGCTTCTTATAGTTAAATGTAAGACTATTCGCTTGTACAGTGGAACCTAGATGAAGTTGAAGGGCTTTTTTTTGGAGTGCTTTTAAATGAGCCAAAGGTTAAGTGGCTTGTATCATGTCTTGTTGTTGAATCCCCATTTAGAAGCTTGAAATATTAACAATCCGTGCGGTTGTATTACACTACTGTGAATCTGTGCTAAACATATCTGGAATGCCTCTAATACTTTTCCAGTCTCCGTGCGTTTTGCGACGTTTTACTGCAAGCCCTTGTGTGTGTGTGTGTGTGTGTGTATGTGTGTGTGTGTGTGTGTGTGTGCGTGTGTGTGTGTGTGTGCGTGTGCGTGTGTACGTTCCATGCTATTTTTGAACCTCTCTTTTGGTCCTGTTCCGTTGCTTTTACCAGTCCTTGGAACGGTAGGGCTCTTGACAATATTGCTGCAGGATAAATTAAACATGAGTTACGTGGAGTGATAATCTGTGGGCCTCTCTTTTCACACTGCATTCCCAATGAGCTGCGCGTTGGCCTGGTGTTGTTGCCTGCGATTTTAATGAAGATTATTCTTGTAACACGAGCGGCGCCTGTTCGCTCGGATTCTCCCCCAAATATTTTCTCTGCAAATTCAGATTTATTTTTTTTTTAGTGCGTGTGTTGTCTATTTGTCTCTGGCCTGTATTTTGTCATTCTTTTATGTGTATAGCCTAGCACATGTCCTTAAAAGATGATGATTAAACAGAGATTAAACAGAACGTGTTTTAAGACTTAAAATTCATTATCGTGTCGGCCTATTTATCGATTTTTGCGATCCTCTGGCGCGCGCAGCTGTGGAGAGGTAATTAGTGCGCGTTTGCATCTTGTCTGACGAATCAAAGCTTGCCGAATTGAAAGGTTTCGTATTGTTGTTTTTCTTAAATCTCCGAGGAGGACACTCGAAGACACGGCCACTCTTAAAATGTCAGTGGCGTTTTATAAATAATTTCAGCCAGCAGCAGTGAAATCTCACAATCACAGCGTTTCACTGATATTTATTTGGCATAAGTCAGTTTGATTCTCGGGGAAGTGGCTTAAAAAGTCTATCCTGTGTGAATTTTTTATGCTTTGGGCTCGGTGGGGACCGTGGCTTCTCCGTTCCTCACCGGGAGACGACTGACTGTGCATGGCAGCAGAAATAACAAAATGGTCACATATAAAGCGCACTTCGTCGGGTCACACAGCCCTGTTTAAAATTTAAAGAGACTAGCAACACACCAAACACTTGATAACAGGCCAGAAGCGGGTGATAAAAGAAACCAGCCCTTGCACTAATTTTGACATTATATCCGCTCTGTGTTTTGTTA
The DNA here is from genome assembly GCA_000787095.1 of Periophthalmodon schlosseri. Taxonomy (NCBI): domain Eukaryota; kingdom Metazoa; phylum Chordata; class Actinopteri; order Gobiiformes; family Gobiidae; genus Periophthalmodon; species Periophthalmodon schlosseri. The sequence continues at coordinate 69,108 of KN478048.1, read as the reverse complement.
ACCCCAATAATCCACAATGGGACGATCCTCTCTGGGGCGCACCCCGAGGAGGTCTCACTCTTACACAAAAGGTATGAGACAAGTTTCACACCATAGCCAACATGCAGTAATTATGTGCCTGGATGTTTCTATAGTAGTATTACCATAAGCAAGTCTTGTGTATAGCCCTAAGGATAATATACACTCATAACTATTCTATAGGAACGTGTTAATTACCAGACTGTCACTGTGGTATGATGTAGAATCAACTGACAGGAGGTATAAAAATAACTTTTGTCTTCATATTTGTAAACATGTGGCGGAATACACAGGATTCCTGGTGTGCTACAGTAAAAGTACAATATACAGTATAAAATGTCAAATATATATCAAATAAAAGGATACAGACTGGAATTAGCAGTAATAATAAGTGGTTAAATGTGCAACTATTTCTACTGGTGGGCAGTGTCAAAATATTGATAAAAAAATATTGTGATTGTTGTTTTGAAGGCATGGAAAATTTGAAAATCTATCATCTATTTTGTTTAGAATAAACAGTTAGTTATTAAAAATGAGAAAAAACATGAAAATGGAAAATTATTAAACCCAAATAAGGGTATAAAGTGATATTTCTGCTCTGTTGTGGGTAATTTTACAGTCTCATACATCTGTCTGATACTTAAACCGCAACTACATTTAAAGACATGTTTTAGCACATTACTGTTGGATTGACACATCATCTGAATTTCTTTATCAGAGTAATAAGTTATATAAATAGATTTGTATTTTGGATTTAGACACCACAGTTGCTCTGTTACAGTTCAGATGTCTGTTGTAGTATATGCCGAAATACATACCTTTCAATCAGCTCCAAATATAGGACTTTAGGAGACACAGGAGCCGATGGAGAAACCTGGAAGAGAAATGTAGAATGCGTAATTATGTCTGCACATGTAAAGAAAAGTCATCTTTGAACTTTGCTCCTTAACACTTCAGCAGTTAAACTTAATGATATGCTGATCCTCCCACTAAAACTTTGAGTTCCATGTATTGATTATCATAAAAGCAGTTTAACACCATATTAACAAGAAGATCTTTAGTTTATGCAGTAAAAATGTTATTCTCTTGCTTTATTTAATGTAACATACTTAGACAGCTTGTGATAAAAATATGCATTTCGCACACTTTCACTTTTGTAGGTGTTGAGCTTTGCAACTACTTTTCCAATGTTGTATTTGTCTAATGCGTTTAAATAGAGTTTTATACTGTAAATCGTGTATTGATTAGTAAAGCATGTTTTACTTAGCACCTTTTTAATAACTCATCTTTTTCATATATATCGTTAGCTTGCTTCTCTAATGGTAATCTGCCTGTGTGCATTATTAGTTTGATTCATTTTGTTCATTTGCTGTTTAGATGCTATTTTTGTAACTTTTCTGGTGGAGGGTCATGTTATTGTTTTGCGTAGAATGTTCCAGAGTATGGCATTCAACAAGTCTATCTCTATGGAGACAAACCAACAGGCCAATTACGGGTCATATCTGTGGTGAGGTGACCTCCGCTCAGAGTAAGGATGTTTTTTTAGATATTTTTTTTAACAAATAAAACACCTGTAATTGAAAATACATGATAAATAGGTTTAATGCCATACTGTGGAACATTTCTTGCCTGGGACATGCACTTCTTCAATACTCAAGATGTAAGTCTGGTCACCTGTGAATCTCCTCGTTTTCAAATGGGCGTGTTTGACAGGTGGATGAGCCAATCGGGGTCACGCGGGGTCCGTCTGTATTGGAAATAATACAAATATATATATATATATCACGGGGGGCAGAAAAACATCATGGATTTCAGCAGAGAAGCATTAAACTCTGTTAATCTAAGGTGAGAGAAATTACATTTTATTTGTAAATCATAGGTGACCAATGAGCTCCATCGTTTCACATGTCACTGAAAATAAAAAAATCTGACTGCATGATCACGTTTGGCCGGGCTTGAGACGCAGCGGAGGGCGCAGGGACCAGACTGATACCCATCTGTATAAAAAACAGAGAGATCTCATTCTGGATTTGCCAGGCAAGAACATTTCAAGCAAACAAATAAGACCTCCATAGAGATTATGTTTTTTTTTTTCAGTTTGCTGATATAAACATGTCAATTTCAAGCAAGTATGAATCATAATAGTTAGTTACATGACAGAGCCAATTAGTGAGAGAAGTAGCGATTACTTGTTTTCTATAAGGTGCAGCCTATTAGGTATACCTCAGTACATCTCCTATAGCACATGTGCACCTCACACACTTCCCTGCTCTAGTGAGTGTTGATCACCTGTCCTGAGGTTAATTTGCTGTGAGTGGCTTTGCGGTGGCGAGCCTTGGCCAGGACATACCATAATGAGCAGGTGGAGCCGGGGACGCGTGCCTCTCTCCTCCGCGTGTCCGGGAGGGCTGCTCTAATAAGGCCCCTAAAAGCCACAACTGTCCAGCCCCTCCACACAGCCCCCAGCTGTCCCCTCTGTCAGCGCACCTTGATTTCCTGTGACAGAGGACACCGCAGGGGTCATGTAAGCGTCACATTGGTCAGCCTGCTTAATTAGCAACCTCATATAAATACAGGTTTGGTGGTCAAAGTGGAGAGGAAATAAGACTGTGCAGTTTATTGCAACGGAATCAAAATTGCAATTTTGTCGCAACAGCTGCACTTAATAGAATATACTATAAACAGGATTTCATGTCTTTCTACGGAAGAAAGTGTAGATTAGTAGTTTAGACAAGTGTTGTTGCAATACTAAAATTTTGACTCAAAATCAACTCGAATCTACTAGAATAGACTCAATACTTGAGACAGAATTTTATCCAATTATGTGATTTTCTTTTCAGTATCGATACCTGCTTAAATGAGTATTGATACTGGTTTTAGTATCAATCTGTATCTGATTTCCAATACTTTTGACAACCCTAATTTAAACCTCTACAAACATGTTGTGAAATGCCTGTGATTCTTGTAGGCCTGTTAGTTTAGCAGTTCATATTTCAGTCTTTTCTTAAATGTTAATGTTTTAGGACGGGTTTAAAATGCACACTGTGAACTGAGTCCTGAATTTGAAACATAAATCACAAACCTAATACTGAAAATTTGCAATAATTTTTCCCACCGAAATCCTTCAGCACTAATAATAAGTAGTGCAGTATACTTTTATTTTGATGCATTGATGGATCTTGCAATGTGACATGCGGCAAACAACATATGAATAAGTTAGGGGCCATCTTAAATGCGTTCCCATGAAATTTTCAGAGCCACTGTAATATAAGCCACTATACCTGTCATGAATCCCAAATAACCTTGGCTCTCTCTTAGCTGAGCGCACTTGTGCCTCATTCCTTATTACTGGCCTGACAAGGAAATGTTTACCCATCCGACAGGAGACACGGCATCTCCAAGTCGGAAAGAGGCAGTTTCACCTGACTGGAGCGGCGCGCGATGTCCCTGTATCCTTGCTGGCTATAATTTTGTTGTCATTTTGTGTGCGCTGATCGTATCATTGAAGTGACAGAGCTGGGCATTAGGCAGAGTCCCTACGCTGGTGCTCACTTTCAGGCTTTTTCTCTCCTTGTCATTCACATTGATTAGATTAGACCCAGGTGGTGCGCAGATTCCTTTGGCACAACAATAAAAAAGAGGTGGCCATGTGATTCGTCGAGAGCGCGTGTGCTTTTAAGTTGGCGGTGTCCTATGAAAAGGGAAAAAGAGAGAAAAAATTACCTTTTAGTCATTAAATATTAAGTGTAATAATTCACCTTTGAAGGAAAACCTATGGGAATTCTAAGCCAGAGTTAATTACAATAAAGATCTAACTTTATAACTCAATACAAAAATCCAACTTCAGGTGTAAATTGTAAATGAACAAATGTAAAATGGCCTGTCGTGTTATTATTTACTTTACTCACATTTGGACAATCACAAAAGATCATGCCAATTGTGGATCCATATGGAATCGCGAGATATTGCCAAATACATCCATTTTAAATGCCTTATAAACTACAGACTTCTGAAAATAGGAAAGGTAAAGTTATGTTAAAGGTTGGATTCAAATTTCAGAGTGTCTGGTGAAATGTAACTGACACCCCAAAAAGCGTATTACTGTTTTATAATTATAGTAACACTAAGTAAGTAACACCACCTAAATGATGTAGCCTCGTTATTTAAATATCATCACCGCACACTGTTAACTGACCAGCCAGGCACATTCTGTAACTGCTGAATTTGCAGTCCCACTAATCCACTGTGCATCCCTGACTGATTAAGACGTTTTTGGCGAGGTGTCAACCACGTGTCCAGTTAAACAAGGCTCTTCATGGGAGGCCCCTGCTTAAACTCAGCTGGTCAGGAGAGAGAGAGAAAAAAAGCTTGAATCAGAGCAGGGGGTCGAGTCCCTAACCTCACCCCGCTCCTCCCCTCTCCCTCCCGCTCCTCTCTCTCTCTCTTCTCCCAGTGGGACAGGTCTGGCCACTGGCACATGGCACACTCCACCCCCCCTCCCTCCCCTCTCCCCTGTCCCCTCTCCTCACCTCCCGCTAATGTCCACTCTCCAGCCCAAGCCGGCGGTGATGCACGGGGCCGATCCTGTGATAAACTAGGGACACCTGGAGAGCAGCCGCACGCCTCATTCAACAATTGGTTTTGCGGGGGCCAAATGCTTATTAAAGATCAGCCGTGGAAGTGGAGCGTAATCCTGTAATGAGGAGAGGAGAGAGCATTGGCCGTGTGCGCCGACAAGCCCGAGCATGCTTCACAGAAATAGATGCTGGACCCTATAGCCCCTTCTGTAATGACCCCTCTTGTTAGCTCTATGAGGCTGTTCATTAGATACAGAACTGAACCAGGCAGCTTCCAGGCAGGCAGGAGCTGTATGGAGATGTGCCATGCAAAAAATTAACTCTATATTCATTTGATAGGAGTGGCTACCTTCAAAAGTGTCGAAGGAAGTTGGGAACGCTAAAATGCAAACTGCAAGTTTTTTTGGTTTGTATACTTAATATGAAATAATAAACTGGAAAATTGTACTTTTTACTTTTGTTGTGCATAAGTGGAATCATATGAGGATGTGTGGTAAAATAGTTGAATTCTTATTTGTAAAATTTACCTGCAAATGCATTGATAATGACAAATATGAATACCTTTAAAATGTAAACTTACATATAGCATACAATTAGTTATAAAAAAAATATGACCCCTGAATAATTCTGTCCAATAAGACTTGATAAGACTGATTTCATCTTAGTTGTTGCATCCCACTCTAAAATCTCTCCCACTAGCTTTTATTAATCACCATTTTGTACACTTGCAATTTTAGTCATAATAGTCCCTTAGCGACTTACTATGTACACTTTGTGATGTCTTAAAATAAATATTTCTTCTCCAAAATGCCTTATGATCTAGGAGGTGTTAAACTAATGCACGTTGTCATGTAATTTCATTCTCATTTCAATAACAGCTTTATACAGCCCTTTTATTCCAAAGGCCACAAATTCATACAACCCTATGCCCTGATGCCTTACCCGTGAACCGCGCACTGTGTTAACTTGGTAATAACCTTGTTAAAGCATAACGCAGAGGTGTTCACAAATGAAACCTTGGATACAGCCATTTTCGAGTCACCTGCAAGACACAGACATTTCATTAGATAGACATCGTTTGTTATAATTCCCCGTTATTTATGTAGCCTATTTTTATACATTTTTTCTTCACAAACTTAAAGTATTAGCCCAGACCAAACCATCGGAAGAACAGCCCGCGCTTGTGAGATGTGTCCTGCTCTCGGTGCCATGGTTCAAAATCAAATATTTAGCAGCCTTGGGACTGATAAACACATCTTCAGAGGGACGCCATGATTTCACGCTATATCACAAACATTTTAAGGCATCAGATGCACTGCCTGTCAGGGACTGTCATTCTTGGTGCGTTAATAATATATCCTGGCTGCTGCTGCGGACATCCTTTGGCACTCATGGCGCATAAATAGGTAAATAACACGAATAAAATAGGTAAATAACGCAAAAGGTCCTTCTTTCGTTTTTTGTTTTATTTTTCTGGCGTTAAAATAAAATTAAAAATAGGTTTAAAAATAAGCGCGTCAAACTAATCACTTTGATCACAGCACTGTACTAATTAAGAGCTGTCTAATTAAATTATAACCTTGAGTTAACCAATGGCGTGGCTTGTTTCATTAAAGCGGGGAGAGTGATGGAGAGAAAATGCTTCCTGATTGCAGGATGGTGTCAATTGGCTAATTTGCTGCCTTCGCTTCTTCAAGTCGTAGCAAGGCGTATTCCCCGCGTTAGACTGGGATAGGCGGTGATATAGGTTGAGCTAATAGTGGCTTCTTATAGAGCCATGCAGGTGGAGAATTGCTTGTCACCAGCGAGTGGTCTCTCCAAGAAATTTATGAATGTGGGCAGTGCCTTCTCGAGCTCCGATGGATCAGAGCTTCCGCTGCAGGACCATCCTATTCTATCTGCGAGTGACAACCTGGAGAGAAGTTCACCTCTGAAAAAAAACTCCAGGGAGATGACGAATCAGTCAGAGGCAGACAATTTCCCCGACTCCAAGGACGCGCCAGGGGACGTCCAGAGGGGCAAACTCTCTCCTGCTCTTCACTTCGATGGGTCTGCGGCTGAAAGGTGCATCTTTTCTCCCACTCAGCCGCAGCCAGTCTCCGCCGCAGCCCCCAGTGCCATGTTCCCGTACGCGAGTCAGCACGCGCCTCCGGCGTTCTCCATCGG